>LPNX011068991.1:166436-270403 GCA_001517045.1 Pseudotsuga menziesii | reverse complement strand
AGTAGGAAGCCAAACAGGCTGAGCGAAAGGTGAAACCCAACCGCCATGTGATTTGTATAAATATAGGCATTTGCATTGGAATAATAATCAATTGGGAGTTATTACCAACAGGGGCAACTACAAGATCCATGATAACAAATACGTTCCCCCTATTTTGGCTGTAAATTTTCAAACCCCAACCCAGTTTCAAGTTCAGATCACTGCATATGGTTTAATGCCCAACCCCAATATGCATGTACATTTAAAAATTAAAATTCTTCACTGAAAACTTGGAAACACTTGAGATTCTTTCAACTTTATAAACTCAGAAATTTTCTAACAGCCAAATTTTCAAATGCAGAAAATTAAATCAGCCACTCATGAAATTTTTAGACTCAGATTTTTGACCAAAATGGTTCAGGAAAAAAACCCCCAAGGGAAAACCTGTTCTGGAGAGAGATATTTTTATTATTTCAGGTAAACTTTAAATAAAAATACAGCAGTACTTATCTTCACCAAATGCCTTGGTAAACATGCCAATCAATCCCTGAATGGCCTGCTAAAAATTTCAGAATTTATTCTTCTCGAACCACGTGCCAAGAAAAAACAACCCAGCAAAAATTCTGCACACAGTCTGCCTCGAAAAACGTGTCGTACGGCCAGTTCCGTACTGACTGTACGAATGTGTGGACTGTACGGATTCCGTACGGCTGTACGGATGTACTGACAGAAGAAAAAAATCAAAAAAAAAATTTCAGAAATCTGCAGAAATCACCTTGAAAAACGTGCTGAAAAAATCTGCCATCAAAACTGCAAATTCTGCCCTGGAAAACATCCTGTTTGCCTTGCTAAAATTGCTGAAATAAAAGAATGATTCTTCCTTGGTTTTTGTGCCTCTGAAACTTGCAAAATTCTCCTTCTCTCTCCTTCTCTTTCTCTGGAAATAAAATCACTTCAAACCCTTGCTCTCTTCTTCTTCTTGCTCTCTCCTTTCTCAAAAATCTCTCTTGTGAAAGTGAACAATAGATTTAGTTTGCCTCTCCCCAAGCCCTTTT
Organism: Pseudotsuga menziesii; assembly: GCA_001517045.1. Lineage (NCBI taxonomy): Eukaryota > Viridiplantae > Streptophyta > Pinopsida > Pinales > Pinaceae > Pseudotsuga > Pseudotsuga menziesii. The sequence goes on along the minus strand of LPNX011068991.1, from coordinate 269,369 downwards.
TGTTCATGGTAACTTCCTCTTTCAATCCAATGGTCTAGATTAGATTAGATTGAGGGTTCACAATAAATGCTCATTAAATAAATAACAAATGACATTTAGTGCACCTCATGTCATTTAATAAAGTGAAGACCCTTCTAATTAATCACTCACTTGAATTTATTATTAAATATGAACTTAGAATAAACCATGACTTAACTTTTAATAAAGTGACTTTAAAAATATGAAGTACTTCTCACTTTATTAATTTAAATGACTAGGGGTCATCTTTTAAAGTGTTCTTGTCCACCCCAAGGCAACAAAAGATGAACAACACTTCCTTGGTAACTTTTCAACACTCCCTCTTACCGAGGAAGCTATTCTTCACCACTCCCAACTTGTCCCTAAAATGAATATGCTTCCCTCTTCCCAAAGACTTCGTGAGAATGTCAGCCACCTGTTCAACAGTAGAAATGTATTGTAACTCAACAGCTCCTCTCTGAACATAATCTCTGATGAAGTGATATCTGATCTCAATATGTTTAGACCTGTCATGAAACACTGGATTCTCAGAAAGCCTGATGCAACTCTGATTGTCACAGTGAATGACTGTAGGCCTCAACTCCTGATCAAACAAGTCTACCATCAACTTGCGAAGCCACAATGCTTCACAACTAACCTGACCGGTTGCCATATACTCAACCTCAGCAGAACTCAAAGCAACGGACTTTTGCTTCCGACTGAACCACGACACAACTGCCGAGCCCAAACTGAAACAACAACCGGAAGTGCTCTTCCGATCCGAAACACTGCCTACCCAATCCAAATCTGTGAAACCAACCAATCCCACTCCATTTGACCTCCTATAGTCCAGACAATAATCTACTGTCCCAGCAAGGTATCTCAAAACATGTTTTGCGGCTATCCAATGCACACTCCTGGGCTCCACATTGAACTGACTGAGAGTGTTCACCGCAGAACTCAAATCTAGCCTGGTGTTGACCAGATACATCAACGATCCAATCAGCTGACGATACAAGGTAGGATTCACCAACTCTCCCTCAGAAGCATGAAGCTTCTTCTAGTTGGTGATCATGGGTGTGGACATGGGTCTGCAATCCTCCATCTGAAATCTCCTCAGAATATCTGCAGCATATATTCCTTGCCCCAGGAAAACATGTCCATCCTCCTGCCAAATCTCCATCCCCAAATAGTAATGCATCGGCCCAAGATCTGTCATCTCAAACTCTGAAGCAAGGTCTTTCTTACATGCTACAATCAGGTGCTCCTCCCCTGTGATAAACAAGTCATCAACATATAGCAAAAGAATGAGCAGATCACCTCCAATCACAATGAAATATAGGTTGGGATCAGCCTCACTCTTCCGAAACCCAATCGAAAGCAGAGAAGAATCAATCCTCGAGTACCAAGCCCGAGGGGCTTGCTTCAGACCATACAAGGCTCTCCTGAGCCTGCAAACATGGGACTCTCTCTCATGTATCTCAAAGCCCAACGGCTACTCCAGATAAACCTCCTCTTGTAGAAGACTGTTGAGAAAAGCGGTCTTCACATCCATCTGATGAATCCTCCAACCCATCTGTGCCACAATGGAGATCACTGCTCTGATCGAAGAAAATCTAGCAACTGGTGCAAAGGTCTCGTCATAATCAACTCCCTCTACCTGTGAGAACCCCTGTGCCACAAACCGAGCTATGTATTTCTCGATGCTGCCATCCGCAGCATACTTGATTTTATAGAGCCACTTGGAAGTCACAACTGACTTCCCCTCCGGTCTCGGAACAATCTCCCACACTCCATTCTTCATGATGGAATTGTACTCTTCCATCATGGCATCTCTCCAAACCTGATGTGGGGATGCCTCCTCATAAGTAGAAGGCTCAGACTCATGCAAGCTAGTCACCACTGCCATGTAACTGGAAAACCTCTCTGGTGCCTTACTCTCTCTGACCTCCCTCTTGGGTGGCCCCACAGACTCCTCAGCTTCCTTCACAAGCTCCTTAAGCCAACTTGGCTTTCTCTTCTTGGAAGTAGCTTCCTGTGACAGACGCTCCTCCTGTACCTCCTCATCTAATACCTGTCTCCCTAAAGAAGTACCTGTGGCCTGAGATCCTGTACCTGGTGAACCTGAACCTGTACCATAAGAGCTCGAATCACGTGAAGGTGTCACCTGTGAACCTGTGATCCGTGAACCTGTCCCTGTACCAGAAGTCCCTATAGACTGAGTACCTGAAACTGATGAACCTGTACCCTGTGACCCAGTCACCCCTGAAACCTGTGACCCTGTGCCCTGACTCACCGAACTCTGAGATGCTGTAACATGTGAAGTAGTACTCTGCTGCTGCTCCTCCTGTGACTCTAGAGACTTTCTAAAGGCCCGCTCCTCCTCAAATCTCACCTCCCTTCTCACCACAACTCTCCTCTGTGCAGGAAGGTATATGCGGAAGGCTTTAGAAGTCTCATCATAGCCAACAAAGATGCCTTTCTCCCCAATAGCCTCCAACTTTGTCCTCTTCTCTGAAGGGATATGAGAATATGTAAGGCATCCAAAAATACGAAAGTGGCCTATCTCAGGCTTCTTCCCGGTAAACATCTCCTCAGGAGTTTTGCACCCCAAGGCACGGTACGGACTCCTGTTCTGTACATAAACAACTGTGCTACATGCCTCTGCCCATAGAAAGAAAGGAAGACTCTGATCATGCAGCATGGCTCTAGCTACTCCCACTATCGAACGGTTCTTCCTTTCCGCTACTCCATTCTGCTGCAGAGTGTAAGGAACTGTCAACTGTCTCTTTATCCCCTCCTGTCTACAAAACTCATCAAACTCCTTGGAGGTATACTCACCCCCATTGTCTGATATGAGTACTCGAATCCTCCTCCCTGTTTGGTTCTCCACAAGAGCTTTGAACTCTTGGAACCTCTTCAAGACTTCTTCTGACTTCTTGCTCCTCAGGAAGTAGATCCAGGTCTTCCTGGAGTAGTCGTCAATGAAACTAACATAGTACTCATAACCAGTCAAAGAGACAGATGACATGGGACCACACAGATCTGAATGTATCAAGTCAAGTACTCCCTCTGATCTGCTGTCACTGCTAGGAAAAACAGTCTTGGTGTACTTTCCCAAAGCACACCCTCTGCACACACCACTCTGTTCTGTGCTGAAATCTAGCAAACCTGTAGTCATGTCTCTCAGCATCCTCAAAGCTTAATGATGAAGATGGGCTATCCTCCTGTGCCATAACTCACATATCTCACTGCTGCTCTCAGTATGTGCCAGTGCATGATGTGGCTGGAAGAGAAGCTTGTACAGTTTCCCGCATCTAACTCCAATCGCATATGAAGTAGATGGTCCCTCTGCTTTGGAAAAGATATACACTTTTCCATCTAGGACATATATGCCAAAGCCTCTGTCCTCTATAGCGAAAACTGAAACAAGATTCTTCTTCAGCCCAAGGACGTACAAGACATCCCTCAGTAACATGGGCTGCATGGACTCCCTGTCAAAACAGACTGTCCCACGTCCAACTGCTCTCACCACTGTATCATCACCCAACACTATCTCCAACTCCAAGCCTGTCTCTAAAATCTCAGTGAACATATCCCGTGCACCTGTCATATGTCTTGAAGCTCCACTATAAATATACCATGTGGAGGGAGTAGTGGAAGCACTCAATGAATGCCCAACGATCAAGAAATGCTCCATCTGGTCCTCAATGTCCCTGCTGGTGATAGATGATGCTCTCTCTCTACAACCACCAGCAAAGAGAGAAAACTCTCTATCAAATCTAGCAGCGTACTCATCAATCTCTGTTGAAGTTGTTGTCTGTTGTTTCTTCTTCTTCTTGTTTGGGCATTGTCCAGCATAATGTCCAAACTTCTGACAAGCAAAGCATTTCACTTTGCTCATGTCCTTCTTCTCACCATCCTACTGCTTGGTTCCACCTTTGGAACCCTTCTTGAACTTCTTCTTCTTGTTCCCCTTTGCTGCCAAAGCCACATTTTCCTCCTCTTCCTTGCTATGAGATGCACTCCCATGTATATACCCTCTCCGGGTCTCCTCTTGAATGAAGTCGTCCCAAAGACGATCCCATGTAGGCATGTGCTCACGAGCAACCACTGACTCCACAAATACAGTCCATGGCTTTGCCACGCCATTCAAAGCTGTACGAACCAACTCGGCATCAACCACCTTTTCCCCCACTGCTCCAAGCTCATCTCGAACCTGTGTAATTCTGGTAAGGTAAGGAATCATGTTCTCCCCCTTGTTCATCCGAATACCTTTCAACTTCTCCCTTAACACCATTTTTCTGTTTTTATTGGAACTTTGGTATAATTTGTTTAAAGCTGTCCACATCAGATGAGCATGGTTTTTACCTGAGATGTGTGGAATCACATGATCTTTTATCGCATCAAGAAGGATTCTTTTTGCCTTTATGTCCTTCTTGTCAAATACAATCTTTGCAGCAGCATCTGTAGGAACTGTCACTGGATTTGTAGTAGTGCTGTCAACTATATCCCATAGTTCGTTTTCTTGAAGTATGAGTACAATTCTAGCCTTCCAAGGACTAAAATTCTGTGCTCCATCCAACCTGTCTTCTACCCTCAAACCAGTGGCCATCATTGCAAATGAGTTCAAGAACCTGTTTCTTTACAAACTCTGTTTTCCCTTATTTCTCCAAGTCTGAAATTTCTTTTCTGAGTGTAATTTCCAGCCCTTTAACTGTGCTCTGATACCATGTAAATTTTCAAACCCCAACCCGGTTTCAAGTTCAGATCAGTGCATATGGTTTAATGCCCAACCCCAATATGCATGTACATTTAAAAATTAAAATTTTTCACTGAAAACTTAGAAACACTTGAGATTCTTTCAACTTTATAAACTCAGAAAATTTCTAACAACCAAATTTTCAAATGCAGAAAATTAAATCAGCCACTCATGAAATTTTTAGACTCAGATTTTTGACCAAAATGGTCCAAGAAAAAAACCCCCAAGGGAAAACCTGTTCTGGAGAGAGATATTTTTAATATTTATTATTTCAGGCAAACTTTAAATAAAAATACAGCAGTACTTATCTTCACCAAATGCCTTGGTAAACGTGCCAATCAATCCCTGAATGGCCTGCTGAAAATTTCAAAATTTATTCTTCTCGAACCACGTGCCAAGAAAAAACAGCCCAGCAAAAATTCTGCACACAGTCTGCCTCGAAAAACGTGTCGTACAGCCAATTCCGTACGGACTGTACGGATTCCATACAGATGTGCTGCCTGTACGGATTCCGTACGGCTGTACAGACAGAAGAAATAAAATTCGAATTTTTTTTTTCAGAAATTTGCAGAAATCACCTCGAAAAACGTGCTAAAAAAATCTGCCATCAAAACTGCAAATTCTGCCCTGGAAACATCCTGTTTGCCTTGCTGAAATTGCTGAAATAAAAGAATGATTCTTCCTTGGTTTTTGTGCCTCTGAAACCTGCAGAATTCTCCTTCTCTCTCCTTCTCTTTCTCTGAAAATGAAATCACTTCAAACCCTTGCTCTCTTCTTCTTCTTGCTCTCTCCTTTCTCAAAAATCTCTCTTGTGAAAGTGAACAATAGATTTAGTTTGCCTTTCCCCAAGCCCTTTTTGTTCATGGTAACTTCCTCTTTCAATCCAATGGTCTAAATTAGATTAGATTGAGGGTTCACAATAAATGCTCATTAAATAAATAATGAATGACATTTAGTGCACCTCATGTCATTTAATAAAGTGAAGACCCTTCTAATTAATCACTCACTTGACTTTATCATTAAATATGAACTTAGGATAAACCATGACTTAACTTTTAATAAAGTGACTTTAAAAATATAAAGTACTTCTCACTTTATTAATTTAAATGACTAGGGGTCACCTTTTAAAGTGTTCTTGTCCACCCCAAGGCAACACAAGGTGAACAACACTTCCTTGGTAACTTTTCAACATTGACAACCATTAGTGGATATGTATTATGACTGGAGAACCAGACCATGGAGTCGGTGGACCATTTCCTCAGAGGACTGGAGTGGCCCACATTACAAAAAGGTATGCATGTTATGATGAAGTGATTCGCTTGCTCCAAAACTTCTCAAATAACATGCTTTTAATTTTAAATGAAATCGCCCTCATCCAATGGAGAGAAAGACACCTTTCCCAAGTCAATCCAATCATGTTTTGTTATGTTCCTATTGACTTTTGACTTTGTGTCATTTTGTGTCTTTTTTATTGACCACTTTGTCCAATCTTTAAGAAAAAATTATTTGCGGGTTGATTTGGTCGCCTGAAACATAAAAAAAGTGGGTACTAAGATAAAGAGGACGCTCTGAATATGAAAACGAGCATCCCCGTGCCAAAATCGGACTCTAAACCACATTTCTATTACAATTTGAAATTTTCCATTTAAACCATTAAAAATGGCCTAATTTTGCGGGAAAAAACATTTTTCTCATAATTAAAAAAACTTATGGGGGACCTAGTGCAATGTTCATATGACCCAAAAAAGTGACTAGCATGGTAATATACATAGACACCTAGACTTTAATAACCTCCTAAGGCCTAACCACCAAAGCGAATACTCTAGCTTTGGAAGTTGAGTGAAAAACTCGAAAATTATAAGTCGTTTGTACAACAACCGATAATTAACAAGGAAAAAAACACTCTAGAGGACCGCATTGATAGCTAAGTCTAAGTTGGCCAAGCCTTTCACCAAAAATCATCATGTTAGGCCAACTTATTACAAAATCCCAGCAAGGTCTGAACATGCAATTATTTAAAAAGGGGCTCAAAAAATGGCCCTAATGTGACCATGGAACTTTTGAGCACTGATGATGAATAGCTAACTTGTTCATAACTTCGGCAGCTCATAGGAAATCCACCCAAGTGAAACTTAGTGGATAACATCTGGCTCCAACTGCGAGACATGTGCTTGATCTGGTCTTAAGACAAGGAGAGGATACGAGAACTCCAAAATCTCTAGTTTATATCATTTGTAAAAACATCTCAACTTGACAAGAGAAACCTTAGTAGCACAAGCTTTATATAAAAAACAAATGAATCATAAGTTGTAATTTATTCAAGGATGTGGAAAACAAAAACTTAAGCAAATAAAAAGTTTTTTATTCCTAAGTGCGGAAAGGAAATGCAGAAACTAAATGCTCATTTTAAGGAGCTTAGGTGTAATTAAAAATCCAATGTAGCCACTTAAGCATTTTATTAATATAAAAAAGTTTTTCCTTGTCTTTGGTTACCATCCAAAGCAAGAATATAGTATTCAGAAAATGCAAACCTACATGATGATCTAGAATGTGCAGGCTCGATGGGAAATCATAGACATGAATAATGTCGTCAAACTTCTTCCCAAACTAGTAGTTGCTCGGGCAGGCTGCTTCTATCCACGACTGGATAAGACTAATATACAAATCGGCACGATGAGGCAGATCAACTACACCCCCATTTTGATCATCAATGCTTATCAAATGATAACTCATTGTATAAGCCCCAATCTACTCTGAATCACAAGGAACCTCTGCATGTGAAGATGATGGTTGAGACTGATATTCCACTGACTGCATAACATCTGAGATGTTATCCACTAAGTTGCACTTGGGTTGATTTCGTGTTAGTCATCGAAGTTATAAACAAGCTAGTTGTTCATATCGGTGCTTAGAAGTTCCATGGTAACATTAGGGCCATTTTTTGGGCCCCTTTTTAAATAATTGCATGTTCATACCCTACAGGGATTTTGTAATAAGTTGGCATAGCATGATAATTTTGTATGAAAGGCTTGGCCAACTTAGACTTGGCTATTAATTCGGTACTCTAGAGTGTTTTTATCTTTGTTAATTATCGATTGTTGCACAAACGACTTGTAATTTTCCAGTTTTTCACTCAACCTCCAAAGCTGGAGTATTTGCCTTGGTGGTTAGGCCTTAGGAGGTTATTAAAGTCTAGGTGTCTATGTATATTACCATGTTAGTCACTTTTTTTAGTCATATGAACATTGCACTAGGTCCTCCATAGGTTTTTTTAATTCCGAGAAAAATATTTTTTCCCGCAAAATTAGGCCATTTTTTAATGGTATAAATGGAAAATTTCAAATTGTAATAAAAGTGTAGTCCTGAGTCCGATTTTGGCATGGGCATGCTTGTTTTCACATTCAGAGCGTTCTCTTTATCCTAGGACCCGTTTTTGCTATGTTTTGGGAGACCAAATCATCTCATAAAGCATTTTTTCTTGAAGATGCGACAAAGTGGTCAATAAATGCTAAAAAGACACAAAATGACTTAGGGTGACAAAGTCAAAAGTCAATAGGAACATGACAAAACACGATTGGATTGACTTGGAAAAGGTGTCTTTCTCTCCATTGGATGAGGGCGACTTCATTTAAAATTAAAGGCATGTGATTTAATAAGTTTTGGAGAAAGTGAATCACTTCATCATATGGTAATGTGCCCACCATAATTTAAGTCTCATTGATATGTGTCAATTTAAGACGGCAAGTCAACTCACCATGGAGGGCGAGCTCAAGAGAGTCAAGGCGTCATATTTAAGTCAAGATTGAGGAGGTGGCAAATTGCTTCAGTTTAGGGATGCGCCCTCCCTCTCATGGAGGCACATCTCTTATGTGGCAACCAATTGCTTAGTGTGTTGGCATGGTAGGTAAGGGCACACCACTTGGAGTAGCGGTGGCACCCTCTCCTTTCAACAAACCCAAAACAAGATCCACAATTTTCTCATATCACCCAAGCTTACTCGACTTCAACTCTAGTGATGGTCCCTACCTTCCCTCCCCCCTCTTCTCTTTGGTTATTTAAGTAGAGCTCTTGCTCACTACTTGGCATGGTCAAAGGACCAAAGATCTGCTCTTGTTGTATTGCATTGTATTATTTTTTGAATAATAAAAGGCTTTTGAGGGACTCATGTGGTGCATGGCTCAAGTGTTAGATGATCATTGTCTCATGTTTTTGCTGAGGTAACTTCTAGAATTTCTTTTATGCATTTGTCATTTCTTGTCAAAGCTAGCCTCATTGAAGAAATAGTACTAATCGATAGGAGTGAGTGACGTAGTTTATTTGCTCTCTTAATCAATTTGTGCTCAAGACTTCAAATTTTTCATGCTTATTTGCTTATGGGTATGCTCTTCTTATCTTTAGCATGAGTTTTTACTAGGTTTGACAGTTTCTTGTCATGTGTGAAGGTGTTTTACAGGTACTTCTAATGGATTTGTGTGAGATCTTGCTTGCTTCTCTCACTCTCCAAGAACTTATTTTTGAAGAGGCATAGTCCCTTCGCTCTCCACTAGCAAACTCTATAGCCCAAGCATTCCCAAGCTTGAGCTCTTTACTTCTCTCTCTCTCCTTCAATTTAAATCAAACTTTCCCCTTTGGTTACAGTTACTCACATGCTTAAGTAGTTTAGTTTCTCTTTCAAAAGAATATCTAAAGGCTGATCTTTTTAACCATGTTTCTAGATCTAGAATTATAAAACACCATTCTTAGAATAGATCTAGTATTGTTAAGTACTTGTGCATATTTTTCGATCATTCAAATATTTTATGCTTTTTAACGTTGTATTTGGTACATTTGGTGCATTTCAGGTGGTTGGTTTTTCACATTTTTCTCCAAGAGAAGGGGAAGTGCTGCCAGAAAATCAAAGATCTAAGCTATTCAAAGACCTCCCGGAGCACCTTTCTAAAAGTTGTAAAACCTTTGGATCCAGATCTATAAGGACCATTGGCATCCACCTCAAGCATTGTAAATACCATAGTAGAATATTTTGAATAGGCTCCTAAAAGCCCATTCTCCATCCCCCCTGGGAGGATTTGCATCGGTGCACTTTTTTCTTGGTTTTGCTTTCGTTAGTGTAGTTTTGTTTTACAGATCAGTATACTTTGCTATTTCAAATTTCAATTTCATTCATTGCAAAGTAATACAAATACTAACCCAGCCTTGCTCTCCCGAGTACAGTCTTCAGGCCTAAAAGAGACTCTTGGTTGTAGTAATTAATTTTACTACTTCTTTGCTTTTGTTTCTACAATCTTAAATTGGATTAAACATCCGCCATTTATGTGTATGCTCTTGCCCATCGCAAGTTCGCCCTGAGCTTTGGGATAATCAAAAGCAAAAGTGTGCACTTATTAAATTTCCACATCTATTAAAAAAACTCATCATTAATAAAATCAATCCCTTGAAAACATACGAAAATCCGGCGTACACGAAGTTTGTCATTTGTGGGCAAATTCTTCAAAGAAGGCGGAAACAATTAGAAAGCGACTATAGGGCCCCGTCAAGCTACACCCTCGTTTGGTGTAGTGTTGGACACACCCCCATGACTCCATCTAGCCCACATCTTCTTGCGAGGAGCCACTTCTGTCAAAATTCGGACACATTCCTCGTACCTCAAAGTATATCGGGAATTCCTTTCCCCCTAATCCACTCATCTTTTAATAATTAAGACTAACCAGGTACATTTACAAAACACTTGTCACAACAACAATCCTTTTTCAAACTCCATTTGGCACTAGTCTACATCATACAATTGTTTTACTTAAAGTGAATCTTATGTGGATGGATTAATTTGCATTTCATCTTGTTGAGTTAATTTTCTTTTGCAAAGTCTTGTTTCAGTATTTCCTTTCAAACTCCTAGACTAATTTCAGCTTTTGTTTCTTAGCTTAAAAGCCTTAGATTATTTTATAGGGACCACCCTGCTTGACTTCATTAGGAGTTGTCCTAAACGGAGGAGTTGAGTATTGAGTGACAATATCTCAACTCAAGACTTGCCCCTAACAATGCACCCGGTGACTTGAAGATTTCTGCCACGCCAAAACCCCATGAGGTGCATGAAAGGCAGCAACAGGCTTGATTCCTAGAGAGTCCAAAACATGAAGCCAAGTTGGCTAGGATGCCTTAACCAAAGTGTGGCTTGAAAAGAAGTGTTAGAGATAGCAATTCATGCTTCCATGTTAAACCATTAACAATTCCATCATTAATGGGAACGTAGATCAGCAGTAGAGCAGCCCACTGGCTGCAGACAGTTAGGGTTCAGTTCCTGCATTATCTAGTTTTCAATATTACAAAGTAGTCTTGAATTAAGGAACGCAAAAGGAATATTTATTTTTATAATATGTCATCTTATAAAAGAAGTGCGACGCCTACTTATAAAGACACTCGACTGATGCTAATGGCATAGACATTCGCAACCTCGACATACAAATCACTCTGATGTCTAGAGCGCTTTCATGTGTGGATGTGGGGTGTATGTGTGTGTCTGTATCACGAGAGAGATACCTCAGAAGCCGATAAAACTGGAACCTCTGCATCATCCTTTTTTAGCATGGTTAACTCCTGACTTCTGAATTCATTCACTGCGCAAAACAAAGCAATTTAACAGTAGCAATAAAAAATTATATCAGACACTAGTTTCTAAAATAACCCAGTGACCTAAAGCAGAGAATCATGTTTCTAGTCGATTTGACGTCAGTCCCATTCTGTAACTTAAAGAATAACATATTAAAGAGTATTGAGCCTTATGTAAGCTTATTACTGCATGTTGCAAGCTAAAGCAACATCCGGGAACAGCACAAAATAATAAAGGCATGCTTTACCGACAACTTGCATTCAGCTTTGAAGTTTCAACCATCTCTGGCAATTGAACTCTACATAAAACTTGAGTTTGGGGAAAGAATTTTTGCTGATATTGTTTATTCTATTCGTCCTATCATGTGTACTAAATGGACTTCTTGAACTTGATAAATCCAGACGGATGAGATGAGAAAAAACCTAAGGACTTGCCTTGTGAGGTTTCGGTGATTTCAACAGATTGGGGTGAAAAGGCGTTAGATTCCATGGTCAACCTGCCTCCTGCCTCTTCCTCTTCTTCACTCGGTGATGTTGGTGGAAGGATACGATCTTGGGATTCAGGAATCCTTTAAATGAAAACGATAATGAGTGGTGTACATACAAGACAAGACTTCAACTACCAGCAATCCTTTCACAGCGGAGTCGATCTTTCTCCCGTATTGGGTTCTACCTGGCAAGCATCACACATTTTATAATCATTTTTGCCTAAATTTTCAGAAATCATTGTTTCTCTCCACTGGATTTTTCTAATTAAATTTGTTGACATCGCATCTTCAAATTCCATTAATGATTGATGTCGTTGCTTGGTGAACTTCAATTTACAAGTACCCATGTCACCCTTCGATGGCGACTTTCAAAAAGTGAATTTAATTCATGTAAAGACAATGGGAATTCGCCCTCAGTGAATATGCACTTTGTATGTTTTAAAGAGTAAAATAAATTGGTAAGAAGTGTGTACATTCTTTTGGTTCGAGGGAGGTCATGGATTCCTTTGGGGTTAGGCCTTGTGTTAGGATGGTCTGCGGTTTACCACCTTTACCATCCACCAATGTGAAAAAGTATTGTTGGGTTTCCCATGGATCTTTTCATCTGAGGAAAAAAAAAAAAAAAAATTATCGGCATACCCTCAAAGCGGAAATTAAACATTGAGAGGAACTTCATTGTGTTGTGTGTATGTAGAAAATATAATTTTATGTGTTTGAAAGTAAGTTTAGTTAATTTATGGTAGGGATAGTAATCAATAAAATTGAAATGAAAGCTTTGTTGCAAGTACTAATAAGTAAAAAATAGAAAACCATGTAATCTATGGCAATTAAAATGAATTGTACATTAATTTGTCATATCAAGATTTGATTGTAATATCTGTAAAAATCATATTAATCATTTTGTTGTAACAAGAACAATAGCTCGCAACAAAAAAATGGAAAAATAAATTAAGTTAGCTCGCAACAAAAAAATGGAAAAATTAAGTATGAATTTTAGTTCGTCATGTTCAATAGCTGGTTTGCTTTGGTCTCGGCTTCAACTCAACCCAATAGACTATACTTTCATTTTGCTACTTCACACGGACCTACTAGAAAGATCCCCAACCTGTTGATTGGGGGATACCCGCAAAAAAAATTGAATCCATAGAAGAGTCAGGTTTGTCGTTAGGAATACATTACAAGAACATCCGGGCCACTCTGTTCTACAAAAATCTCAAAAAACTCAAATATTTTGACAATTTCCACTCTTATTTATTGGAATTCAAGCTCCATGCAAGGCAACAGAAGTTGCCCAATTGCGTGGTTGTGGAGCAATGGTATCTGGACACTACGCTCCTCTGATGCCTTGTTGCTAGAGTTTTTGAAAGCCACGTCAGATTCTTTGATTCTCTTATTTGTATTTATCAATACTTCACTTAGATTTCCTGTCCAATGTAGTCCTTTGGCAAACAACAGAGATACCTAACGTGTGTATGCAACGGTGTAAAATAATGATATGGAGGTCTGTTTTTAACGCATCAACAGTAAGCCAGCCATATCTGGTGTTACGGAACAACTGGAATTGATTCCTCCTGAACACAACAGTTACATCTCCTAAAAAAAAACATGAAAGCAATAGAATTATCCTCCATCCACACGCAGAGATCCAAATCTTTCGAATGTAATACTCTTTGGTCTAACCAGACTATTGTTACGAATTTTAGCTTTATACAATAGGATTTAACTCTCTTCCTTAGATGAGGGAAACAGAAATATATTCTTAGATTAATCCCTAAATCAACTAAAAAAAACATCGGCAATCCCTATCTACGAATTTATTCATCCTAGTTTTCAGGAACCCACTCCTGTAGTAAATATCTGATCCTAAAGATCATGAATTCTATTTCCTTAACAAATCCGTCCAGCTAGCTTGATGCCCCTGCATCAGACTCCCAAGGGTCAAAAGTCTATGAGCTCCTACTCATCAGATCTTCTACATTATGGCCCTTCTTTTCCAAGTCTGCTGCACTCATCCAAGTAGCATCTTCTTCAGGAAGTCCTTGCCATTTCACCAAGTACTCCCAGTACTCTTGGCCTCTAGTCTTCTTTGCAACCTTTTGCTTCAGGATAGCCTCTACTTTTGTAGGCCTTGCTGGTGGTATTTGTTTTAACCAATCTACCTCTTCTGTAGGATCACTATCCTTTTCAACTTGCCCTGTATCATCAATTGTATAAGGATATAGATCAGTTATATTAAATATTGGAGAGATGCCAATACCTGTAGGCAACTCTAGCTCATAGGCATTCGCAGAAAATTTTCGAAGGATCTTGCATGGTCCTATCTTCTTGAGTTTCAACTTGTTATACTGCCCTATTGGAAACCTCTCCTTTCTGAGATAAGCTAGAACCAAGTCTCCTTCTTCAAAGTTCACTTCTCTTCTTTTTACATATGCTCTTATCTTGTACTTGCTATTGCTGTCTTGTAACCTTTGCTTGACTTGTCCATGCATTTAGCTGATTGCTATAGCAAAACTCTCACCTTCAGCACTCTTTGTACCAGATTTCCCAAATTTCTAAGTTCATGTACACCTCTAGGATGCATTCCATGCAGAATCTGGAATGGACTTAACCCTGTACTTCGATTTGGTGAATCATTGTATGCAAACTCAGCTTGAGCTAGTACATGATCTCACTGCCTTGGTTGTTCACTTGTCAAACTTCTCAGGATATTACCCAGGCTTATGTTCACTACCTCAGTCTGTCCGTCTGTCTTTGGATGATAAGCTGAGCTGAAAGTCAGCTTAGTACCCATCTTCTTCCATAAGGTCCCCTAGAAGTGCCCTGTAAATATGGTATCCCTGTCTGAAACAATTCTTCTTGGCAAGCCATGTAATCTAACAACTTCATCAAAGAATAAGTTGGCTACATGTGTTGCATCACTAGTCTTGTGACAAGGAATGAAATGTGCCATTTCACTAAACCTATCCACTACCACAAAGATAGAATCCTTATCTCTTTGTGTCTTTGGCAAACCCAATATAAAATCCATGCTGATTAAATCCCATGGTCTGCTTGGAATAGGCAAAGGAGTGTTGTAACACCACGGTTTTGACTCCGTTTGCATTAAAATGTATATGATGTATATTTTGTAATTGATCATGGTGTGGAGCTAAAGGAAAAAGCCCCGCCATCGATTTCTCGTTTTATGTTTCGGCAATTAAAATAGTTTTCGAAGGTATATTTCGTGCTAGTCAGCACATTATAATTTTTGGGCATCATGTCAATATGCAATTTAATTAAAAACCCACAACCAGCTATGTCTATGCGACAAATAATGAGATGGGGGCATGATTTTTCTAAGGATATGGAGGGGGAATATTTAACCTTTAGGGCCAATGGGGAAAATCCAAATGTCAAAGGGAGAACCCATCAAACACTCAACTACCCATTTTGTCTTTTGTGCCCAATCATATAATTCTTCCAAAATATGGTTGAGTTAGTTAATGCATGGGAATGGGGAAGAGTATGGCAGTCAGAAATTTGAATTGAAGAAGTCATCAGATTTTGGAAAATGTTTTTCTGACTTGTGGGGCAAGTAAATGCTTGGCAATGCATGCCCAAGCCATTACTCACCCATTACTTCCATTTACCTCACCCATTCTCCTTCACGTTGGCTTCCTTCATGCAACTGAAGTTTCATGTGTGTTATCATTCGCGTTTTTGCTCATTTTCCTCATATTTGCATGCCCAGAAATTCGTTTTGGTTATTATTCAGCAAGTGAGCAAGAAAGATTTACGTTCTCCTGTGTTTTCATGGATTCTCCAATGGCTGGGCACCGTTTTTACCTTGCTGAGTGACCAAGAAGTTAGATTCACGTTATGGGTTTCATAACAGGCGTTTTGGCTCCCTTGTTGCCATAGTCACCTTCAGAAATCAAAAACACGATTTGGGTTTTTGCATAGGCTGATTTTGGCCCTAGGAAGTCATTAAACGATTGTTGAAATCGTATTTCTCTCCTTGGTGTTTTCTCCATCTGCAAATCTGTTTTTGGGTTTCCCAACGTTTTTCCAAGGAACGGCAATTGGTTTTTTGTTGTATGTGCACTCTTTCCTTGGTTTGAGTTGTTATGCTCTTTGATTTGGTCTGAATCAGTTAAGACTGGAAGAGGTAATTTTCCTAATAAATCTAGTGCATGAGGAACCTCACTGAGAGATCTTGAGGGCTGATTATGCCTTACTTCACATCCTAAATAGCACTGGAAGGGAATGCATAGACTGAGGGACTGTACAACAGAGAAGGGGATGATTCCTTGTGTTGGGTGTGTATGTGTTGGGAAAGCCAAGTCAAATCTTGTGTAGATGTCCATAGTTCTATGGTTGAACTCACTAGTTTAGCAACAAGCCTTTCCATCCCCTTGACAGTCTGATAAACCCAAACATAGTTTTGGCTTGACTGAGTTTTGACATATCTTTGGCTATGTGTGAGCCTGCTAGTTTCCTTTTCCTTGGGGAAATCATGCCCACATCGAGGGCGGCGATGTTGCTGAGAGATTAAGGAGCACACTAGCTTATAGTTGGG
The DNA here is from genome assembly GCA_001517045.1 of Pseudotsuga menziesii. Classification (NCBI taxonomy): domain Eukaryota; kingdom Viridiplantae; phylum Streptophyta; class Pinopsida; order Pinales; family Pinaceae; genus Pseudotsuga; species Pseudotsuga menziesii. Next base: position 252,961 of record LPNX011068991.1, on the reverse strand, counting down.
TGGAACGTTGCAGCAACATAGCTGGTTGCGAAAAGCTTCATTCGAAGATAAGTATTCCTATGTAATCACCCATCCAACTATATTTTTTATATGAATTATGATGAACATGTTAAAATTTGTTGAATGCTTGAATTAAATGTAATTTGCTTCCGCTGAATGATAATTCGTATGCATCTGTGTATCTGGAGTTCAATGCATTTTATTTTACGCTTTATGGAGCTAAATGCCCAGGTATATAGTATTATGGTAGTGTCATCTTCATTGGTCGGAGCGTCGAGGATGTTACAGTGTGGTATCAGAGCTTCGTCGCAGCATGGGCCTCAATGAGCCATGAAGGAGCAGTGACAGAGGCAAGGTTACCTCTGCCCAGCAGCGAAAAAATGAGAAAAATAGGGAGAATTTCGAAAAATTCTAGGTATGGAAAATATCGGATGACTTAGGCTGAAGTCCATCTGATACGTCGGATGACTTAAGCTGAGTCCATCCGATAAAGAAACCAAGGAGGGAGAAATTTTTTCAAAAAATTTCTAAGTTGAATTTTGCCGAAGGTCTTGGCTAAGAGGAGCCGAAGGTCTCGGCTGGGATGAGATGAAGGTCTCGGCTGGGTTGAGCCAAAGGTTTCAGCTGAGAGGAGCCGAAGGTCTCGGCTGGGATGAGATGAAGGTCTCAGCTGGGTTGAGCCGAAGGTTTCGGCTGAGAGGAGCCGAAGGTCTCAGCTAGGTGGAACCAATGGTCTCGGCTGGGTTGAGCCGACACATCAGCTAACAACCCCAAACCCAGCCGAAAAGGAAAATGAAGAGGAAGATTTCGAAGAAAAAAAATCAAAGTGTTAAAATTATCAGAAGATGTTTGCTGAAGCGGAGCCGAGGTGTCGGCAAGGCTTGCTAGAAGGGAGTCGACACGACGACAGAAAGAGGAAGAAGAGAAGAAAAATTTGAAAAATTTTATAAGTATAGGAAATCTCGAAGAAAAAAAATTTCGATGTCACTTGGTTGAAGTTCTCTGAGGCATCTCGAATAACTTTCCGATGTCTCCTGGGAGAATCTCTCCAAGGCATCTCGAAAGGAAAAATAAGATCGAACTGATGCGTCGGAAGACAGAGGAATATCAAGCCTATGCGTCGAAAGACAAAGGAAGATCTAGTTGATGCGTTGGAAGACAGAGGAAGATCGAGCTGATGCGTCGGAAGATAGAGGAAGATCGAGCTGATGCATCAGAAGACAAAGGAAGATGGACCCGATGTGCATCGAAAGACAAAGAAAGATCGAGCCAAAGCATTGGAAGGAAAAGAAAGATTGATCCGATAAGGCATCAGAAGAGAAATGAGGACTCACCCGATAAGGCGTCGAAAGAGTTGTCAACAAGTGACCCGATACATCGGATGGCTTGTTGGAAAGGGATCCAATCGGATGGAAAAAAAATCTAAGGTTTTAAGTAGGATTCAAGGGGGCAAGCCCCCTTGACCCCCTTCGTCCCCCTGAGACCGTCGTTCTTGGTGGAAAGATAATTTTGTGTTTTGAAAAAGTTGTCCATATAGTATTGTCCAAATGCAGGTAAGTAATTATGAATGCATGAGATTGTTATGCATCTAACAGTTGTGTTTATTAACACATCATGCAGAATTATAGTCACCTTCAGAGGCAACATTCCGCATAGAGCAATTTTCAAAAATTCATTCTTGGTTGAGCCAAGATGAGAATCGGTGACATGAATGATGCATAGGACCCCTATGAGTTCGAGGAAGATGCTATGGGAGAAAATGTCAGAGTTGGAAATGATGAGACAGATTCCAATGGGAGAAGATTTCAAGATACTCCCCCAGATATTGCAACCACCATGAGGAGCCTAAGGGTGGAGTTGCAAAGTTGTAGAGAAGACAATGATAGGATGCTTAAGGCTCAAGAAGATCAAAATCAGATAAATGCAGCTATATTGTAGAGTTTGACAGACATCCAGGGATAGATAAACTCTGGGCATCAGACAGCTAATTCAGAAAGAAGCAGGAGTAGCGCCAGGGGAGATTCTCGTAAAAGGTCCCATGTCTCCAGGAGGGCTTCTAGGGACAAAAGAAATACTCCCGAATGGACTACCAGTGGGTCATCTGATTCTGAAAAACCCAGTGGGGATTCAAGCTCTCCATCTCATAGGAATAAGAGGAGGAGATGTTACAAGCACAATTCACGAGATGAATTCAAAAAGGCAAGGCCTTCTACTTTTAATGGTGAGGTCAAGACTGGTCAAGAAGCTGAGGCTTAGCTTCTTGGGATGAGGAAGTATTTCCAAGTTCAAGACTACTCCGAAAATATGAAAGCAAGGGTAGCTATATTCAATTTGACTAGAAGAGCATCCATATGGTGGGAACACCATAGGCAAGTAAAGAAGGTTAATGAAAGAAGAATTGTGTGGAAACAATTCAAGAAATACTTCAAGCAGAAGTACCTCTCTGACAGGTACTATGATTATAAGATTAAAGAATTCCATGAGTTGAGATTGGGATAGCAGACCATGGAAGAGTATGCAAATAAGTTCTTGGAACTATTGAGGTATGTCAAGTACATCAAAGATGAGAAGGTAAAGATTTACGTGGGCAAGAAAGATTTATGTTCTCCTGTGTTTTCATGGATTCTCCAATGGCTGGGCACCATTTTTACCTTGCTGAGTGACCAAGAAGTTAGATTCACGTTTCTGGGTTTCATAACGGGCGTTTTGGCTTCCATATTGCCATAGTCACCTTCAGAAATCAAAAACACGATTTGGGTTTTTGCATAGGTCGATTTTGGCCCTAGAAATTCATTAAACGATTGTTGAAATCATATTTCTCTCCCTGGTGTTTTCTCCATCTGCAAATCCATTTTTGGGTTTCCCAACGTTTTTCCAAGGACCGACAATTAGTATTTTGCTATATGTGCACTCTTTCCTTGGTTTGAGTTGTTATGCTATTTGATTTGGTCTGAATCAGTTAAGAGTGGAAGAGGTAATTTGCCTAATAAATCTGGTGCATGAGGAACCTCACTAAGAGATCTTGAGGGCTGATTATGCCTTACTTCACATCCTGAATAACACTGGAAGGGAATGCATAGCCTGAGGGACTGTACATCATAGAAGGGGATGATTCCTTGTGTTGGGTGTGTATGTGTTGGGAAATCCAAGTCAGATCTTGTGTAGGTATCCATAGCTCTATGGTTGAGCTCACTAGTTTAGCAACAAGCCTTTCCATCCCTTGGCAGTCTGATAAACCCAAACATAGCTTTGGCTTGACTGAGTTTTGACATATCTTTGGCTATGTGTGAGCCTACTAGTTTCCTTTTCCTTGGGGAAATCATGCCCACATCGAGGGTGGCGATGTTGCTGAGAGATTAAGGAGCACATTGGCTTATAGTTGGGTGGAACGTTGCAGCAACATAGCTGGTTGCGAAAAGCTTCATTTGAAGATAAGTATTCATATGTAATCACCCATCCAACTATATTTTTTATATGAATTATGATGAACATGTTAAAATTTGTTGAATGCTTGAATTAAATGTAATTTTCTTCCGCTGAATGATAATTCGTATGCATCTGTGTATCTGGAGTTCAATGCATTTTATTTTACGCTTTATGGGAATAAATGCCCGGGTAGATAGTATTATGGTAGAGTCCTCTTCGTCGATCGAAGGGTCGGGGACGTTACAAGTGTACAACCCTGTGTTTTGACTCCTTCCTTTCGCATGTTGGCATATCCTACATTTCTTCACAAACCTCTCCACCTCTATCCTCATCCTAGGCAAAAAGTAATAATGGCTTAGCTGTCCCACTATTTTGTCAATGCCAAAATGTCCAACCAGTCCTCCATTATGCTTCTCTTGAATCAAGTTTTCTCTCATGGACCACTGTGGAATGCAAAGTTTGTTGTCTTTGAACAATAGTCCATCATGTAGGGTATAGTCATTCCACGGTCCTCTATCTCTTTGGGCAGGACTTAAGCCTACTTCATAAGCTTTTTTAAAATCAAGATCATATTTGTACAATTCCTTAAGAAAATCAAAACCCAACACTTGAATTTGACTTTCTTGTACCATCAAATTCTTCTTACTTAAGGCATATGCTACCTTGTTTTCTTTTCCACTTATGTGCTTGATGACAAAAGTGAATCCTTGTAGAAATTCAACCCATTTCACATGTTTTTGATTTAGCTTGGGCTGCTGCATTATAAACTGTAATGCATGGTTGTCAGAAAACAATATGAACTCCTTAGGCATTAGATAATGCCTCCAATGCCTCAAAGAATGGACTATAATAACATATAACTCTTTCTCATAAGAAGAGTACTTTTTCCTAGCCTCATTTAACTTCTCACTGAAATAAGCCACTGGCTTATCTTTTTGACTCAACACAGCTCCTATGGTTGTACCACTTGCATCACATCTCACTTGGAAGAGATTGTCAAAGTCTGGCAACTTCAACATAGGCTTCTCTGTCACTTTCTTCTTCAACAAATTGAAACTTTTCTCAGCTACTTCTGTCCAACAGAAAGGTTGATTATCTTTCTTAAGAGTCTCAAGAATTAATACACAAATATTATTGAAGTTCTTAATAAACTTCCTGTAGAAACTTGCCAACCCATGGAAACTTCTAACTTCAAAGGTATTTCGAGGTGCTGGCCAATCTAAGATTGCTTCCAGCTTCTTTGAATCCATCTTCAGTCCTTCATCAGAGATGATACACCCTAGGTATACCAACTTCTTGTGCATAAAGGTGTACATCTTAATATTTATCAATAGCTTTTCCTTTTTCATCCTGTCTAAGACATACTTGAGATGCCTCAGATGTTCTTCCTTGGTTTGACTGAAAATCAAAATGTCATCTAAGTAAACAATGACAAACTTTCCTTCAAAAGCTTTAAGTACCTCATTCATGAGCCTCATGAAATTACTCGGGGCATTTTTCAACCCAAATGGCATGACCAACCATTCATACAACCCATCATTAGTCTTGAAGGTTGTTTTCCATTCATCACCTTCCCGGATTCTAATATGATGGTAACTGCTCTTCAAATCGATCTTAGTGAAATATTTTGCTCCACTAAGACAATCCATTAGATCATCCATCCTAGGAAAAGGAAACCTATACCTGATGGTGATCTTATTGATGGCCCTAGAATCAGTACACATCCTCCACTCGCCATCCTTCTTTGGGCTCAACACTGTTGGAACAACGCATGAGCTTAAACTCTCTTTAATCAGGCTCTTGTCTAACAATTTATGAACCTAATTTTTGATTTCTTCATTCTCTCTTGGAGTCATTCTATAAGCGGCTTTGTTTGGTAGGCTTGCTCTAGGTATCAAGTCTATATGATAACTGATACTTCTCTTAGGAGGTAAGGCATCTGGCAAGTCATCAACCACAATGTCTTGATAATCTCCCAACATATCCTTGATCTCTATGGGAAGATTTGTAATAACAGTACCAACAGATTAAACTATTGGTTTGCAAATGATAGCATAACTTACCTCCTCTTCCATCATCTCTTATTTTCCTCCAAGTAGCAGAGCTTTTGGTTCACGTGTTGTAACTCCATTTCCTTCTTGCAAAGGTAATAAGGTATGGTGGATACCTCCCATTTCAAACTTGTAGCAATTTCTGCTTCCATCATGAATCACTTTCCTATCAATCTGCCACGGTCTTCCAAGCAACACATGACATACATCCATAGGCATGATGTCACAAATCACTTTATCCTTATAGTTACCAATCTTAAAGTCAACTTCACTCTGTTATGTGACCAGCAGTTGATGTCCCTTATGTAGCCACGACACCTTGTAGGGTGTTGGGTGCTTAAGATTTTTAAGGTTCAACTTCTCCACCATTTCAGTGGACACTAAGTTATCAGTGCTTCCACTGTCAATTACTACCTTACAACATTTTCCCTGCACTCTACATGTAGTTCGAAACAAATCTTTTCTCTGTGAGAAATTCACAGCTTCCTTCTTTGGCTTCAACAACACTTTGTTCACGAGAAGGTTTTCCCCAAACTCAGGCACATTATTCACCTCAGGTTCTTGTGCTTCTGTTTTCCCTCCTTGAGCAACATAATTACCCCTTTGTCGTGCATTATCATTGTCAGGGCACTCATAGGATCTATGACTGAGTTTGTTACAAGTGTAACATCGGTAGACTGACTCTCTACCTCTACCTCTACCTCTCTGGTAGGGTCTTCCGCCTCTAGGTTAATGTCCTTTCCCTGCTTGATCTCGCTGATTGAAGCTACCAACTTCATCTTTGTGCACTAGAGCTTTTCCTCTTCTAGCGCTATGTCCTCCTCCTTTGGCAGCTCCTTTTCCTCTGCCAAAAGTTTGCTTCCAGATTATCTTCTCTTTTGCTCTGAGAGCATAGTGATAAGCTTCTTCCATGGCACTAGGAGATAACATACTCATCTCCTCTTGAATGTCCATTCTCAACCCATTGATGTATCTAGTTGTCTTCTCAGAAGTATCTTCTATGTAACCTACTCTTAGGTTAACCTTATAGAATTCTTTTGTATACTCTCTCACAGTCAGCAACCTTTGTCTGAGGTTCTGCATCTGCCTATACAGAACTAACTGATAATATTTGGGTAAGAATTTGCCTCTCATCTTGGAAACCATTCTGTCCCAACTCTTTATTATTACCGTGTTCTTCTTCCTCCTCTTTGACTGTACACTATCCCACCATAAGGCTGCATGGCCTTTTAGTTTGGTAACAGCCAGCTTTACCTTCTTGTCCCCCTCAATCGGTTTATAATCAAAGTATATGTCTAGTTCTCATATCCAGTCTATAAAACCTTCTACGGATAGATTTCCATCATAGGTGGACAAGGAAGGTCTTGGTCTAGAACTAGAACCTAACACAGACCTCAGCACTCTCAGGGGCTTCTTCTTCTTCTCATTCATTCCCTACTTCTTCAAGGTCACTCACATCCCCTAGGTCTGGTTCTCGGTGTCTACACAACTCCATGGCCTCCATTCTAGCCTGCATGACTCTCATCTGCTCTACTAGCTCAACATTTGCAACAGTTCTACCCCTTCGACCTGCTCTTCCTCCTCTCATCCTTACAGCCATTTCTTGATTCTATTTTTTTTCAAGAATTTAACTTTACAATTTTCAAGAAAATATGAATTCAATATTTTGTTTGCAGAAGTGTTACTTACCAGGTCAAACTTTATGCCATGATACCAAATGATGCCTTGCTGTTGGAGTTTCTGAAAGCCACATCAGATTATTTAATTCTCTTATTTGTATTTATCAAGATTTCACTTCGATTTCCTGCCCAATGTAGTCCTTTGGCAAACAACAGAGATAACGAACGTGTGTATGCAACGGTGTAAAATAACGATATGGAGGTCTGTTTTTGATGCATCGACAAGAAGCCCTCCAAATCTGATTATACGGAATGACTAGAATTGATTCCTCCTGAACACAACAGTTACATCTCCTAAAAAAACGTGAAAGCAATAGAATTATCCCCCATCCACACGCAGAGATCCAAATCTTTCGAATCTAATACTCTTTGGTCTAACCAGACTACTGTTACGAATTTTAGCTTTATACAATAGGGTTTAACCCTCTTCCTTAGATGAGGGAAACATAAATCTATTCTTAGATTAATCCCTAAATCAACTAAAATAGAAAAAAAAACACCGGCAATCCCTATCTATGAATTTATTCATCCTAATGTATCTTCCTAGTTTTCAGGAACCCACTCATGTAGTAAATATCTGATCCTAAAGATCAGGAATTCTGTTTGCTTAACAAATCCATCCAGCTAGCTTTATGCCCCTGCATCATCCTCCCCGCCAATGACGACCATCCTTCGCACGATGTCGTTGTGGGCAAAAATTTTGTGAAGGAGGTTTACGAAATCCTCAGATATAGTCCTCAGTGGAATGACATGCAATTAGCCTAAATATTGAGAAATAGGGGGTGACTCCTCATTGGCCATTGACAGATGACGATGCCGGTAGAGGAACCAACCCCTTAAATTACGCCTTCGATGTAAATATGTGAAACCATTTTAATATTCCATAAATAAATAAAAATTGTTATTTAAAATAACTTTTTAAAGTTGTTTTTTTAATAACTTTTTTTTCCCGAGGGACTGAGTAATCATGATCCCTGCATCTTTTTTATTCACTTCAAGGCCAATAAACTGTCTTAGCAGCCCTAGATCTATCATGGAGAATGCCTTGCTCAAAGCTGAATTGATATCCCTCAATCCAGCAAATGAACGACTGGTAATGAGCAAGCCATCCATGTATAGGACAATCAATAGTAAGCAACCTCCCTTTTGTTGCATGTAGACAATAAGACTTGCACGTTTCGAATTTATGTGATAATAAGAAGGAATCCATCTTAGCATCCCATGCCGTTGGGTATTTCTTGAGTCCATACAAATATTTCTTAATTTTGTAAACCAAGGATCAATCTTCAATGTACCCCTCAGGATGTCTCATGTAGATCTCTTCTTCCAGGTCACCATGGAGGAAGGCACTCTTCACATCCATATGATGTACCTCCCATTTATTTGAAGTTGCAATGGCCAAAACCAGCCTTATGGAATCCATGCTTGCAACAGGGGCGGATATCTCATTGTAGTCAACCCATGAACCTATGACTACGCCTTTGCAACTAACTGAGCCTTGTACTTGGTAGTAGATCCATGTGCTGCTAGTTTAGTTTTTTAGATCCATTTTCACTGGACAATATTTCTCCCTGAAGGTAAGGGGACAATCTCCCATGTCTTGTTGTTCTATAGCGAAACATTTTCATCATCCATGGTTACCTGCCATCTTGGATCATGGTAAGCCTCTCTGTAGGACTGAGGATCAGACACTAGCATCATGTAACACCTTTTTGGGAGAAGTGGATCAATATGGTAGAGTGCAAGGTTCTCATCCTGAAATTGAAATCTAGTTCTCCTTCTGTCAGATGGATCCACAACACTGTTCCCAACAACTTCAATGAGTTTTTGGGACCATTTAGGCCTTGGATTGGGAACAGGAGTTGGATCTAGATCTGGATCTAATTGATCTTCGTTCTCGAGATCAAGATCTGGTTCCTCTTGATCCTCATCTCTGAACTTTGAATCTGAAATATAATTAGACACAACATCATATGCAATTGGAATAGATTGAGCATTTATACCTTCCTCTTCATTTGGTTGTAGTTCATACAACGAATCTTCATTGAATTGTACACTTCGCTCTATTAAGCATCTTCTAGTTGCAATCTCTATCAACTTGTAAGCTTGTGCATCATCTGCATATCCCAGCAAAATGCATTCGCTACTTTGAGATTGGAAGGCTTTCCTCTTGTCAAATGGAATTATGGCCCATGCTTTGGAGCCCCAAACCCTAAGATGTGAGACATTAGGCTTATGTTGAATTAATTCTGGCGACTTAACAATTCTATGTGGAATTCCTCTAATGGTGACTTAGTCCAACGGTGACGACTTAACTATCAATGATTAATTATGTGTTTAGCGTGACCGATGCAATCATGTCAGTTTAAAAATGGATCATTAATTCATGTAATTGTGTTAGTTTAACACTGGATCAATGATTCTTTTAGAATGTAACGATTCACTCCAGTCAGTACGTAATAGGAGTCTAGAGGACTGCCTTTACGATACATTTTCTAGGCTTATCTTTTTCTACATGTAGACATGGAAAAATATGTGTTTTAATAGTCTCAGTGTGTTGTCTCTACTTATTTACTACTTTTTTCAACATAGTTTACTACTTTTCAATCTAAAGTGCTCTTAAAATGCTCTTTGTTGTTTATCTTTGAAATTTATTTTTAAGTCACATCTTATATTTCAAAAACCTTATTACAACCAAAACTAAAGAATATGAGAATTATATTTTACAAAACTAAAGAATATAAGATTTATATTTTTACAGACCTTAAGAATAAATCTAAATTATTAATGTATTTTACTTAAATTAAAATATTAAATCATTGAAGAATAATTTTTAAATAATTAAAGTATTTTATTAACATTTTCTAGTTTTTCTTAATGTGTTAAGAGGGTAGGGAATAATTTCAAAAAAATTAAAGTATTTTATTAATGTTTTTGCTTTGTTGTAAATGTGATAAAAATAAAAGAAACAAATTTTGATTGGTCTAACATTGTTTATACATTTAAGGATTTTATACTGGTTATATTTACATTGGGGTAACCAAACTCAATTATTACTCCATTTGTATAGATTATACTTAACTTCGTTTTTAATTATTATTTTTAAGTCAAGTCTTATATTTCAAAACAACCAAAACTAAAGAATATGAGATTTATATTTTACAAAACTAAAGAATATGAGATTTATAGTTTTACAGCAAGTAAATACTATGTATTCTCTTTAATAGCCTCGCATCATAAAACAATGTATTTAGAGAAAATCCGGTGAGTATGGCCTTATCGCGACATGTTATCACGATCAAACTACCAGGTACCACGACATCCATTTGTAGTAGACATTTTATTTGTCTGCTATTCATTCATCAAGAACAACTAAAATTTTGAACCTTTTTACACTATTTCGTAAAATTGTATTACCGCTTTTTGTATTTGGAATGTTTAGATCATCAGGCTGCAGACCACGAACAAGTTGTCGCTGCAAAGACATTAAATCGACCTTTTGATCTCCTACGTTGGACAAATAACAAGACCTGTTATAATTCTGACTTCTCAACTTGAAAAAATATTTGTCCAAGGTTGACTTCCCAGTTCAACCTATTCCAGAAAGGACTACCACCTTTGTGTCTCTTTGTTTATCAATTTTATTCTCCAAATCCTCCAATGCTTGCTTGATTCCAAATGTATATCTTGTAACATCTGAGGTTTCCCCCCTCCGCAGCTTTCAATACACGTTGCACAATATCGTCCAAAAACTCGACATAAATATTGCTGAAAAAATATATATGTAGCCATAATCATTAGCTTAAAGAAAATGAGAAAGAAATGGTAAGGTCTGATTATTCAAGCTATACCAAGTAAGCTATATGATGTATAGGTAAAACATGTATTTACCTTCCATCCATTTGGAAGACTATGCCAAAAATATTAATCAAACTGCTCGAATGCAAGATGAAGGTAGTGCTCTGCCTGACGCATAGAAATAGATGAAGGAAAATGGTAGAAGATGAGCTCAATATGATGATGACGATAGGGGTCTTAAGTTGGATTTGGGATATTTGATCCGAAAGGCCAAGTCATGAAAATAATTGTCAAAAAATTCTTGTTCCATGCATAGGAATGTAAGGAAATTCAAGACTTGTTCCAGCTGTGTCGTTGATTCGATTGGTGTTTTTCGAAGGAGAATAATGGTCAAAGTCACCTGCTAGCACGTGAGTCGCACAACTACATCAATCGGCAAGTTACTGTAGAGGGAGGATGTATGGATCATACCTCAACAAACGTGATGGGAACTTATCGAGTTTTGGAGGATCATGACTCAGGAGACGAGACTGGGCTGGAGGATGGCCGAAGGTCAATCAACCATTTTGGCTGTACCTTTTTAGCTGTACCCTTTCAGCTCCAATCCAGCATACGTGTGTCACATTTTTGTTTGATCAATGGACGACGAAAAGAGGTACACGGTTTTTCAAATCCGGCCTCAGAGAAAGAATGCCTTCGGCCTAAATATGTTGGAAATGCTCAATTGAGTATCGTCGAAGGGAAGCCTGTCTCAACTTTGCCAACCCGCCATTTGTTTGATGTTTATGCTTATTTGTTGGCCATCTACCTACCTTACCCGTGCTTGACAGATCAAATGATTGGAATAAAGTACTGGCGGATCGACCTGGTGATCGAAGATGTGATTCAGGCGATTGTGATCACCAGAGTTGGAATTTGACGGGCATTTTCCCATTTTTTGATATTTTTACCGTCAAATACTCGTAAAAAATAGACAAAACCGTTTTGTGAGACGGTTGAATATTTTCATAAAATGTGGTTTTGACAGTAATATAATACTAGGTCTAGGAGTATTAGAGTAGGGCCAGGGGTTGAAGCCAGGAGGTAGGAGCCAGCCTGAGTGTGGGGAAGCGTCGGATGGGCGTGAGTATCTGAACTGGCAGCCTCACAATTCACTGATACTCAAATTGGGTTACTCTATATTACACAATGGCCAAACTCCATTGTGTAGTCATCAATGTCCACCTTGCACCATCCACTTGAATTCATAAATGTGATCAGTGAACCATGAATGTCATTGAATGCAAATTTGTGTGAGCTATCATTTGAACTTTGAAGACTGAATTAGATTATCGGTGAGAATCAAGATGGGCCGACCCACCCGATAGATGGCAGTGGCAGGCCCACAATTCGAAATCTCCAGAATCCAGACTTCCACGATTGGTAGGCCACTGCCCATAGTCCTTCATTTTACAAAAATGCAAGCATACTAGCGTCGCTGGGGTTTTCAATCACATGCTCCAGGATTGTTACGGTTGGGTCCATACTCCACATTTGCAGGGTTTTTAGGTAATTGGTGAATCATATATATTCAAGTCCCCACGACAACTTTCACTACCTGTCCTCAGAGTCATGGAAAGTACATATATTTAGGAAAAACGTTATTACTGACATGTAGTGGTACATATTTAGGAAAAACATTATTACTGACAGATTAATATTTAGGAAAAACTTTTAGTGAATGGGAATGTTAAACCCCAAAACTTAAAAAAAAATATAATATGACAGGTAAAATTCCAGTGAAATTCCAACACTAGTGATCACTATAGTCTATTGGCGTGATAACCTAACAGACAGGGTTTAATTGTAAAATGCTCGGTTAGTGTGAACTATCGAATTGCTTGAGATCGACCATATTGATCAATTTAAAAGTTGCACCTAGCTTGTGGTGATATACCTTGTGTCACGGATTTACTTAGGTTTAAAAGTCAATGCAAGCAAACGTATTGACACATTGATTGTAGATGTGCCTAATTTGCACTGGTTTGACAACTAGAATTTGAGGGTCTTTGCCTATAGTCGACTGATCGACTACTTATCGTGAAGTTCCTTTGTTTGATTGTCCATTTATTGTCCATTGATATGATATTGGTACATTGGCGAGTGCCTTAAAACTTTTCATTTAAGAATTGTTGATTGTGGAGTTTATATGGAGATCGAAACTCAAGCAGGAACCACTAGCATGGTATATAAGGATGATGGATTTTTGGGTGAGAACCAATTTGGGAAAATGATCAAAGCTCTAAGATCATATAATTGAGGAGAATATACCTCCTTAGATTTCAATAATTTCTACACGGAGACAAAGATCAAGAGGGAGCCAACAAAATAATAAAAGATAAGTACGTGTATTGTCATTTAAGTTATTCTTCAAATATTCGAATGCTTGATTTAGAGGATTTTTTTTCCTTGGAAAAAAACATAATTTTATTTCATCTTTCGAGTAACAAAATTACATTTTTTAGATACACATCACTATGTATTCATATAAGTACCCAGCAGGGATCAAAAGATATACATATACAACGGATATCAGGATGAAAGAACAATCTCGAGCAGACACAACAGTCTCAAGTATCAGATTGTACCAAAAAAACATCATATAAGTACCGATCATAAAATAGCATATAGTTCCGAACATGTAGGACCAATATACAGAGTCATAGATGACAAAGCACAAATATAAGAAATGTAACAACAAAACAAAGTTCTGATCAGAACAGTCCCAAAAGTGGTCCAAACTAACAACGCTGCCGATGGATCAAAGAGGGGCCACCCCCTCAATGAAAGGACGATGATAATAAGTCTGTTCATAGTCATCAAGCTTCTCCCATATCTTCCATTGTCCCTCCATCAAAAGAAGACCCTCCTTTGAGGCCATGTTCGCCTCCCTATTATTCTCCCTGTAGACATGGCTACAAAAGAATGAATCAAAAGTGTTTATAAGATCAGCAATTGAAATGAGAATATTTTCCAATCTCAAGTGTCTGCACACCTGAGTCTTTTTGACCCAATTGATGACATTCATTGAGTCACCGAAACAAACCAGAGTACGACACCCTTTCTCTGCTGCAAAAATGAGTAACAATTTTAGACTGAGGATCTCATCAAAGTTGTTGATGCCTTCTCCTAAACCCATCATGATCTTAAAGCAATGTCCTTCCCGCAAATACAAAAGTTCTCCCCCTCCACAACGATTTTCTTGTGCCGCCCCATCAAAAAGATCCCATGGGGCAGTCTTATCGATTTCTATCTCTAGATAATTCCTGTCACGTCCCCATCCCTTAAACCACCGAAGAGGACGCGACGAACACCACGAACAGCCGGGCAAGCAGCCCCATGAACATAAACAAAAGACATCAATGCTGGAATTAAACTTACAAGCATACATAGACGCATAATCTTCAATCATACAATGGAAGCAAACATACATTCCAGCATTAATCATGTTCATCATAATTCATTTGAAATTAATATAATTGCAGAGATGAAACAAGCATGATTACTTATCTTTCGATGAAGAACACGATCCGCAACCAGCTATGTCGCTGCAACGTTCTACCCAACCATAGGCCATCTTGCTCATCAATCTCTCAGCAATGCTACCACCCCCGAGCTGGGCATGATTCCTCAAGGACTAAGGGGCAATACAGGCTTACACCTAGCCAAGGGACCAAATCAGTCAACCCAACACAGCTGGGTTTATCAGGCCATCAACCGATCAGCCAAGCCAGCACAGTCCAAGGGACAACCACCGCATACCAGTAGCAAAAGAATTCATTCAAAGCTCTGTGATGAAGGCATAAACAACAGGGTGGCAACCCCAAACCAAAATGAGTCATAGCTCAAGCCCACAGGCCAAATCAGAGTTGTTCTTGGCCCTAACGTGGCCAAAACAACTCAACAACAACCCAAACCAGGGTGCACCAACAACCACAACCCCACCATGGATGATAGCAACACTCCACAGTCCACAAGGGATGATGACAGCACTCCCCAGCCATGGGAAACTCAATGCAGACCACAATAGACAACCCCCAAGCATAACAACAAATACCACTCCCAGCATGGGAAAACAACAATCCCAAAAACATAACAGCATACATTACCAGCAACGTGGGGAAAACAACAGCCCCGGTTACACAGTCAAAGTAGCTGGAGAAAGGCTTACCCAGACCGCGCTGGGAAGAAATTACAGTCTCCCAATCTGTGCGTGAGGAAGACTACACTCCCTACATGAAGGGGAAACTTCCACAGACCACAACCGTGAGAATGGAAACCAGGCCAACTGCCTGCGCGTCCCTGCGTGAGAGCGAACAACTCTCTGTGCGTGAGGATGAGCCGACCAACGCGTGAGGGAAAACAGCACCCACCTCTGCGTGAGGAAGATGAACAGACCCCCCCCCGAAGAAACGAACAGACCACGGCTCTGCGCGTGAACATGACTGACCACTGCTCCGTGTGAGCCTCAACAGACGTCACTGTGAAGGTGAACTGACCGGGATGGAGTGGAGTGAATGGAAAGTCATGGGTGGAGTGGGCGTGTGGGCAAAGGACTGACAGTCCTGCCACCCCACTCCCAAAACAATAACTGCCCCAACTACCTCCATCAAGACATCAAAACGGTTGGGTGAGACAAGGAAAGGTGCCAAACACACAAGGTGGTAACACATGGGTTTTCCCCCATAAACCAAGGTTTGACATCCCCCACCCCCTTATCCTTTGGAACCATGCCCTTTTCATTCAACGTTGCACTAGCGTAGCTGGTTGGGGTTTTAGTTTTAATTGATGTGCGTATTTACATGATGCCGAATTATAATGTGCCAAATGGCACGATAAACCATCGACAACTATCCCCATTGCTGAAACACACACACAACCAAATCGATGGTGGGGCTTTTGCCTTGAGCTCCTCACCATGATTAATTACAATATATACATCATGCAAATGGGGTCAAAACCGGGGACATTACATTCCCCTCCCCCTTGAAGTAACACCGTCCTCGGTGTTCCATTACATATATATACAATACATATATAATTGCACATCAAAATTTCAAAATTGCAGATCTGTCCCACGTTCAATCATTTACTTTGAACGTTCAAGACCAAGCCCCTCGGCTTCCATGGACTTCTCCTGCTGGTTCTCAGCTTCCAGCTGATCCCGAAGTCTAGGAACTTTGCGGCTATTGCCTTCATCATGTTCCCTCATCGGACAGTCCCGGCGTAAATGATGTCCTCTACATCTTCAGCATCTCACTGGCTGCTTCATCTTTACCTGCTCAATTTCCTTTGAGTCTTCATGCCTGGACCGTTTCCTATCAGGTCGCTTGGACAATTGTCCCATCGCTGATCCACCTTCATTTCCTTTGTCGATTGCTCCCAGAAGGATTTTCACCTCCCTTTGCAAACCAATAGAGTCTTGCAAAATCTGGTGGTTCATTTCATTCTGCCTTTTCTGTATCTTGAGCATCTCCCCAAGATTCTCTTGGGTCTTGGCAATCATTTGAAGGAGACTTCCAGCTAAGTCCAACAACTTTTGATCGGCTACCATATTCAATGTGCACCACCTGGTTTCACTTTTCTCACTTGTGAAATGCACCATTTGAAATTTTATCAAACCAAGCATAACATAGACATTAAAATCAGTCAGTTAATTACCCAATTGGCATGACAGTCCAAGTCTCATCAATGAGGCTTTCATATTTTTCATCCCTTCCCAACAGGCACATGAGCTCATTCATGTCCATTGTTGGGCAGGGAATTAACTAATCCAGCATTCACAATTTTACTTAAGCAAATACACGCATTTCATTCTCAATCATACATGCATTCAACAAGCCTTTGTTTTCACAATGCATAAACATATATATATATGTAAACAAAAGGCAAGAGAGAGCAATACGAGTTTTTCCCCTCTTTGTTTTGTTCCATCTTGGAACCCACATCACCGCAGTGGCTTTTCATGCTCTCAACCTCTTTCACTTCACTGTGAATGCTGGACCAATCCTTCTTGGTCATGACACTTAGTGTCTTCGGTCCATTCTAGACCTCTAAACCATGGAGTCTCTCCACATGGTTTGTTTTGGCTGCTAGGACTCCCTCGTCTTACTAGCACCTTTTTCATTACCGCTCATTTCGAGCTTTCCAGGACAGTCACATGTCCACATGCATCTCTAGGATGCTCTCATAGTCCTCGCTTCCAGCAACACCTATATCCAAACATTGAATAAATTCACATGTTTAGTTTATTCACATCAGTGTTATCTCTAGAACAAGAGCTCAAACATCATAACCAAATCATATGCACATGTATTTTCATAAGCAAAATAATCCAATACTTATCTGTATTGTGCGTTTCCTCGTTCGTCCACAGAATCCTGCTTTGCTTTGCAAGCCTTGGGATCGCCTATGGACTTAGATGTTAGGTCAGCACACAGGCTTCTCCTCAACATCAAATAATTAATGTCCAGCCAGTACACCCTCATGTCAACTGGGCTTGGAACTTTAACACGAACATTTCTAGGTCTAGGATCTACTATGGATCCCCAGGCATATAACAACCCAACATACGCTTATACCAACATACACTTATATCAACAATAACCCTTACTCCATAACCCCTCACAACAACCATTTACCCTTTTACCTTTTTCCTGCCAACACAAGCAATACAAGCAATACAAGCCAACTCTGTTGCCAAATTTCTGTGGTGATAGGTTTTTGTTGATGTAATCGGAGAAACCACAGTATCGAAATGACCAAGTCGACATTTCGAATCCATATCAGGATCCATCATCAGGACAAGTTGAATGTGGAGAGAGTGAGAACCCAAGTTAAATACTGGAACCGGTAAGTCGGCTGTGAGGAGTAGGGTTTGCTAAGTCGAACAATATTTTTAATTTTAATTGGTTTCAAAGTGCGCGGAAAATTTAACCCAACCCTAAATCTGGGGAAAAATGTTTATATTATTCAAATTTTTAAATTTTTATTATTAAATTTTTACAAAACTAAATTAAGACAAATGAAAAGATTTATGTTTAAGGAAAAAAGATGATTTTAAATTATTAATAACCCTAAAGTTATTGAATTGATTTTTAAAACCCACCCAATGCCCCAAAAATTTCAAAACCCTAAAAAATAAATTTATTATCAATAATAACAATTTTAAAAGCTTTAATATTAAACCTAAAAACTTGGAATTTATAAATTTATTACTAATAATTAATTTAAAAACTTTAAGGTCCTTAAATTTATAAATCTAATTATAATTAATATTATATCTCATTAATAATAACAAAATTCATAACTTCACGGTTTTTAACTTGTTATTTATAACAATAAATTTATAAATTCCAAGTTTTTAGGTTTAATATTAAAGCTTTTAAAATTGTTATTATTGATAATAAATTTATTTTTTAGGGTTTTGAAATTTTTGGGGCATTGGGTGGGTTTTAAAAATCAATTCAATAACTTTAGGGTTATTAATAATTTAAAATCATCTTTTTTCCTTAAACATAAATCTTTTCATTTGTCTTAATTCAGTTTTGTAAAAATTTAATAATAAAAATTTAAAAATTTGAATAATATAAACATTTTTCCCCAGATTTAGGGTTGGGTTAAATTTTCCGCGCACTTTGAAACCAATTAAAATTAAAAATATTGTTCGACTTAGCAAACCCTACTCCTCACAGCCGACCTACCGGTTCCAGTATTTAACTTGGGTTCTCACTCTCTCCACATTCGACTTGTCCTGATGATGGATCCTGATATGGATTCGAAACGTCGACTTGGTCATTTCGATACTGTGGTTTCTCTGATTACATCAACAAAAACAAGCCAACTCATCAGCGTTATTGCTCTAAAGCTGTAATCATATTTCATATCATTCGGTCATAATGGATACTAAATCAAAACATGTTCTGCATATCGAATTTAATAATTAAACATGCACATTCATAGCAAGGGTTACATAACACTTATCCATTTGCTGTCGCAGTATGCCTTTATATCTGTTAGGCACCGTCAAGGAGTTGGGAAAGGCTGAATGCTAAGCTGGTGAGCTCGCTGCAGAGCTAGGAACACCTACACCAGAACTAGCCTAACTTCTAAGACACCCACACACACCCAACACAAGGAATCAGTCCCTTCTCTGCTACTCAGTCCCTCATGCCCTGCATTCCCTTCCAGTGCTATCCCGAGGTCGTGGAGAAGAAAGTCAGCCCTCTAGCTCTGTCTGTGTGGTTTCCAATCACCAGGTTATTAAGCATACCAAGCCCTCATCCCTGCTTCCTTTTTACATGTCTTACCGACATAATCTATACCATCTCACTCATGTTATTACCAAACATGCAGTGCAGATGAGACATTTCAAAATGTCTAATGGTGTTTCACCCGAAACCCATTTCCAAGGGAAACCTTCCCCTGAAGTTTGGCTCTTGTAGGTCATCACATATGATCTTCCTGCAGTGTATACCCCTGACACATTCATCAAATAGCCAAACAATCAATCATTACCTGATACTACAATCCAAATTGATCGTTTCATAACCAAGCAATGACATTAGGAATCAAATTCAATTCTATCTACTATAGAAATTGACTTGCTCAATTGTGGGTCTCCTGTAAGCAGCACTACTATGCTCATTATAATTTTATGCTTACTATCATAACATGATTACCCACTTACCATGCGTCCCTCCTGACACAATCTTATACAAGCCAACAATGATTAGTAGTCATTGGCACTTTCTTAAACCCAAAATTCACAATTCAAATTTTAACAACCTATTATGCATATCATAGGGTAGATTCTGGCATTGGTCAGGATCTTACCTCTCACTGCCATGCTCGAAATAATCTACCTGAAACGTAAGCTTCAATCAACCAAACACTTGGTAAGTCTGGATGCATATAACCTTTTCAGTGCTACAACCATCACTGAAGCATTTTCAGAATTTATAAAATTCAAATACTTCCAGCTGTTAGTCACCTCAATATATGCAATCATTATCATATTAACATTTGCAAGGCATAGTCACATCATTCATGCAATTAAATGAAGTGTTTAGATACTCCTTACTTCACAGGCGTATCATTCATACCACCTTGCTCTTCCACAGAGCATTTCTGGCACCTAATTGAGCATGACTATCCTGCATTCATAACAACCCTTGAAATGGTTCCTGAATTGTCATCAATTCATCATTTCAGCCATTAGTCATTCATAATATCACATGCACTCATCTTAATGCATTCATGCAATGCACCACAACATTGCACCTATACTTACTTTCCTTAGAGTACTAAGCTCAATCAATATCATGACACCTTTCTATATTCCAATTTCCACATGGTATAAGGTCTCTTACCTTTACCATTCCATGGAATTTGTCATAAGCAAACTCTTACCAGCATGGGTCTTACTTACACCCTTGCCATGACCAATTTGGTTGGTCATCTGCAGGAGATTGCAGAATTTTGCTCACCAACTTTTGCTATGGACTTGTTGCTTTATCCCTTTCTCCAGAGGGTTGCTAGTCGCATTCATCAGCTTCAGCAACATATTCATCCGGGTCCATGTCATCGTTGGTTTTCCCACTAATGCCAACATCAAAGCAATGATTATCATTAGTGGTTCATTATAATATATATAATTTCCAATATTCTTACCAACATGCAATATCCTATGCATGCAATACATATCCTCATGCATTTCATGAATAAACTTAGGAAATGTAGTTATAATCAGCAAGATAGAGTTTTAAGAAAAACTTCCCTTTCAAATCCCTCATCCTGGCATGGAACTCCTTGTCCACACAACAGCTGGTTGACTTCAAAGTCCTTGCTACTTCTGGCATGCAATTGTCCAGATTTGTCCATTTGATAACAACGGCCATCATTAGCACTTTGCTGCTCCATACTTAGATTTTGGTCACTTATCCTTGTTCCCCACTGGATAAGCTTTCCAATGCCTATCCACATGCTTCATTCCGATCTCGGATGTGAAAACCACACCACTTCTAAGAATGAAGACTTTCACCAAGTCTTAGGCAAAACACACAACTGTATTTTGGTCCAGAATGCTAACTTCAGCCACCTCATTTCCAATGCACCATTCATCTTTTATGAATTTTGGGTTTAACTAATTTGCCCAAAACATAGAATTTTTTTTTCACATGAACGACTGTCTCAGGAGACAACGGGGGTCAAGGGGGCTTGCCCCCTTGTGGCTTCCCTGCGCTACTGCAAGGCGGGTCGAGGGCAGCGCCCTCGTTTTTTGTTTGTTTTTGTAAATCATTGTTTTTCGCGCAATCTGGCGCATAAGATTGTTGCCTCCCTTCTCCTTTTCAGCCCTGAAATTTCACTGAAAAACAACTGCAAATCCCACTGTAAAACAGTCGAAATTCGCTAAGAAATCCCACGGAAAAACTCAGAATTCTCCTCTACAGAATCGACTCCCGAAACACTAATCATTCCGCAACGGCGGCTCTTGGAACCACTAATTCTTCCGCAACGGAGGCTCTCTCTCTCGTTGGAAGACTTAACGTTGTGGCTTCTACAACGACGGCTCACGGAACGCTTTCTTCTTCCGATCGGCGGCTCTCGGAACACTTTCTCTTCTGATCAGCGGCACAACCAAATCAGCGTCGACGCTCGTTCCACATCGACCGGATAATGAATTTGACTTCCGTAACGGCGGAACACCAAAGACGAACTCCTTTTGATGGCCGCAGATTTCTTAGAAAAATTTAAGTTTTTCTTGCGGCGTCGGAGGTCTTTATCATCGGAAGCCTTAGAGCTTTTGGCTTCCGCAACGGCAGATCATGAGACGCTTTCGCTTCCGCAACGGTGGAGCATGAAACACTATTTTCTTCCGATTCTGGCTGACGTTTTCTATACTTAGTCGATTTTCAAAATTGACTTCCTTCTTTCTTCTAACGCTTAATTGGCTCCATCATCCTTATTTCCGTCGGCGAAACAGTTCATCAACAGCCACAACGACGGCCCACCAACTCCATTCATCTTTCGATCGGCGGGCTTTTACATTGGAAGCCTAATGGCTTTGGCTTCCGCAACGACGGACGCTCGAAGAACTTTCTTCATGGCGTCAGAGAACTTACCCATCGAATGACTTAGTATTTTCAACAGCCGCAATGACGGAATGTCCAACGTTAAGTTCTTCTGCAGAATCGGCAACAGAATCCCTTCCGCAGCCGCAACGGCGGAGCGCAGAACCCTTTATTCTTCTGGCGGCAGTCTTAACCTTTGTCGGTGATCGGAAGACTTTTTCGTCGGACGCCTAGTCGTTTAGACTTCCGCAACAACGACACACAAACCATTTCCCTTTTGATTGGCCGCTCTTTTCTCAAAGAAATTTTAACTTCGGGCGTCAGCGGACTTCTTACATCAGAAGACAAATGACTTTGGCTTCCGCAACGGCGGCTCGCCAAACGTTAACTTCTTCTGATTTTTCTCAAACTGTTCCGTGGGCCAGGCTTCCGCTACGTCAGAAGTCCTTCCCCGTCGGAAGACTTAGCAGTTTGGGCTTCCGCAATGGCGGATGGGAGACTTCTAACTCTTCCGCAACGGTGGAAGTCTTTCCGCTAGTGGCCCGACTGTGCTCCATTGATCGCGCTTCCGCAACAGCGAAAGTCCATTTCACTAATTCTTCCGCCACAGCGGAAGTCAATTCCGCGAGTCTTCCGGTGGTTCAACACTTAAACCAAATTTTCCAAATTTTCCCTTCGCCGGCAATCAGATCACTACCGCATTGGCGATCTAACCCTTTCGACAGCCGCAACGGCTGCTTGTTAGACGCTAAATCCTTCCGCCATATCGGAAGTTTGAACCACTAAGTGTTTTAACTGTCAACACTTAGGTGATTTTCTTGAAGTTTCCAATCTGATTTCTGCTGGGCAGGAAGAGTTCTGCGTCTGTCACTGCACCTTCATAGGCCATAGAGGCCCATTGTTGCAACCTTGGGCTCTGATACCATACTGTCACGTCCCCATCCCTTAAACCGCCGAAGAGGATGCG
The DNA here is from genome assembly GCA_001517045.1 of Pseudotsuga menziesii. Classification (NCBI taxonomy): domain Eukaryota; kingdom Viridiplantae; phylum Streptophyta; class Pinopsida; order Pinales; family Pinaceae; genus Pseudotsuga; species Pseudotsuga menziesii. Next base: position 229,929 of record LPNX011068991.1, on the reverse strand, counting down.
ACGAACACCACGAACAGCCGGGCAAGCAACCCCATGAACATAAACAAAAGACATCAATGCTGGAATTAAACTTACAAGCATACACATATGCATAATCTTCAATCATACAGCGGAAGCAAACATACATTCCAGCATTAATCATGTTCATCATAATTCATTTGAAATTAATATAATTGCATAGATGAAACAAGCAGGATTACTTATCTTTCGATGAAGAACACGATCCGCAACCAGCTACGTCGCTGCAACGTTCCACCCAACCATAGGCCAGCTCGCTCATCAATCTCTCAGCAATGCTGCCACCCCCGAGCTGGGCATGATTCCTCAAGCACTAAGGGGCAATACAGGCTTACACCTAGCCAAGGGACCAAATCAGTCAACCCAACACAGCTGGGTTTATCAGGCCATCAACCGATCGGCCAAGCCAGCACAGTCCAAGGGACAACCACCGCATACCAACAGCAAAAGAATTCATTCACAGCTCTGTGATGAAGGCATAAACAACAGGGTGGCAACCCCAAACCAAAATGAGTCACAGCTCAAGCCCATAGGGCAAATCAGAGTTGTTCTTGGCCCTAACGTGGCCAAAACAACTCAACAACAACCCAAACCAGGGTGCACCAACAACCACAACCCCACCATGGATGATAGCAACACTCCACAGTCCACAAGGGATGATGACAACACTCCCCAACCATGGGAAAATCAATGCAGACCACAATAGACAACCCCCAAGCATAACAGCAAATACCACTCCCAGCATGGGAAAACAACAATCCCAAAAACATAACAACATACATTACCAGCAACGTGGGGAAAACAACAGCCCCGGTTACACAGTCGAAGTAGCTGAAGAAAGGCTTACCCAGACCGCGTTGGGAATAAATTACAGTCTCCCTATCTGTGCGTGAGGAAGACTACACTCCCTACGTGAAGGGGAAACTTCCACAGACCACAACTGTGAGAATGGAAACCAGGCCAACTGCCTGCGCATCCCTGCGTGAGAGCAAACAACTCTCTGTGCGTGAGGATGAGTCGACCAGCGCGTGAGGGAAAACAGCACCCACCTCTGCGTGAGGAAGATGAACATACCCCCCCCCCCAGAAGAAACGAACAAACCACGGCTCTGCGCGTGAGCATGACTTATCACTGCTCTGCGTGAGCCTCAACAGACGTCGCTGTGAAGGTGAACTGGCCGGGATGGAGTGGAGTGAATGGAAATTCATGGGTGGAGTGGGTGTGTGGGAAAAGGACTGACAGTCCTGCCACCCCACTCCCAAAACAATAATTGCCCCAACTACCTCCATCAAGACATCAAAACGGTTGGGTGAGACAAGGAAAGGTGCCAAACACACAAGGTGGTAACACATGGGTTTTCCCCCATAAACCAAGGTTTGACATCCCCCACCCCCTTATCCTTTGGAACCATGCCCTTTTCATTCAACGTTGCACTAGCGTAGCTGGTTGGGGTTTTAGTTTTAATTGATGTGCGTATTTACATGATGCTGAATTATAATGTGCCAAATGGCACGATAAACCATCGGCAACTATCCCCATTGCCGAAACACACACTCAACCAAATCGATGGTGGGGCTTTTTCCTTGAGCTCCTTACCACGATTAATTACAATATATACATCATGCAAATGGGGTCAAAACCGGGGACATTACAATTCCTCTAATTTCTTGCTCTGATATGATATGGGAAAGCTTCCATAATCCTGGAAACCAGCGAAGCAGTAATCTCGGGGGTACAACATTTTCCAGAAAAATTAAGTTGTTGCGGGCAATCCAGATTCCCCAAATAACAAGGAGAGGGAGTGCTTTCATAGAGTCAATCGGAATGGTTCTTCTCCATTCTTCCCATGCAAGAAGAATGTTGTCTCCTCTCCAAACATAGTTAATGCGAAAGTTCTTAGAACATTCCTTCCAGACCGCCAAGGTATATGGGCATAAAAGAAGAAGGTGCACATTAGTTTCAGAATCTCCTTTACACAGAGAACACCAACCCGGACCATGGAAGCTCCTCTTTTGTAAGATGTCCCAGGTTGGAGCCTTATTCTCCAAGACACACCACATAAATAGTTTGTTTTTTGGTGGGAAATTGATTTTACAGAGTGTTTTCCACCACCAAACCGCCACTTTGTCCATCCCCATGCCACTCAGCACAATATATCTAGCCTTTGGTGTATATTTACCTGTAGGAGTTGAATCCCAAATTAATACATCCTCCCAATCGCGCAGAATAATTTGATCTCTTGTGAGTGATCTGATATATCTCTCCAAGTCCCTGGTGACATGTGCATCAAACCCCAGATCCCCCACCCGAAGCCAGGATTGAGACCATCTGACCAATCGTTCAAGAGTCGCAAGCTGATGCAGATAGATAATACCCGCATCCCGCAGGGCCAGTATAGTGTTTTCCATAAGCAGATGTTGTTGTAAACACCCAGCCCAAGGGTCCTCCCCAATGTGTAGTTTCCTTCCATTACCGACACTCCATGCCAACCCACCACCAATAACATCAAAGGATTTTATTAGAGCTTTCCAGAATATGGAACCCCCAGCATGAGATTTATCTGGGCTTCTAATCTAGTCCTCCAGCGAGAGTGGTTCGATATATTTTTTGTTCATCACAAAGGTCCATAGGTTGTCCATCTGTAAAATTCTCCAGGTACCCTTTTCCGCTAAGGATTTTGCAAAATGGAAAATATTTTTGAGGCCCCAACCCCCCATTCCTTTTGGCACAACAATATTTTCCCACCTGACCCACGGTGTCACATGAGCTTCCTGTTTCCCACTCCAAAGAAAATGAAAGCAAATACGACGACCCTTTTTGATTTAGAGGATATTGTTCATAACAATTATATATAGATATGTGAGACAATTTTCTTTTATGCATTTTCATAAGAGATTGATATTGCATGTCAATATGATTTGATTGAATTTCATGATTATGCAATGTTGTTAACAATTTCAATGGGATTTGACTTGTAGGAAAGATCACATGTTATGTCCTACATGAGAAGGATAAGTGATGGATATAAAGTCAGATAGGTTACAAATTCATTCCTATTTAGTGTTCGAGAGGGAGCAGGATGCTCGTAAGCGGGAGGATTCTAGGAGCTTGGCTCTCAACTCATGTTCCATATGAAATAACAAGATGGATTTCGTGATAGAGGAAGCTCAACTATAGTAGATGTGATTATTGTTCATCAGTGACAACATATATACATGGATCTAGTACTTTCAGTCACATGTGGGCCCATAACCCATAGGTTCTAGGATTCAGCATGTGAATATGCTGAGAAAGCCGAGTGTCCAGATGGGGAGGTAGATAACCTCTAAGTTTGAGATGTGGATCTTGGTATGTATCTAGACTGAAGATCTAGTATGATGGATTGTTAGTTTATGGTCACACCATTGGTGTCCAATCTGGATAAGTTGAGAGACTCTACTTCCGATTCATATTTGGTGGATCCCACCCTCTACATGCAGCTCAGAGGATCCTCAATAATCTTGGTCGTCACCAGGCCAAATATTTGCATTACAGTGAGGAGTTGTGCTTATTTTCTTTGTGAGAGTTAGTGTTCAGAATGCGGTTTAGATTGGCATAAGGGATGACACCTCATATAGGTTGATGAAGTAGCTAGTGAGGAGCTCTAAAGAGAGTATGATGTATATCCAGAGGAAGTTTGGAGGGACATCCTATGAGAAGGAGGCTCATGTTAAAAGACCTACTTGATGAGATATGATACAAATGGATGAGATACAGTGTACTGTAATGTTGTGGACATGAAGAACACCTCCATGTGTTGCTTTAATTTGGGGTCTACCATGATTTCCTAGTATAGCAGGAAGCAAGCCTTAGTGACACTTAGTACAATAGAGGTCGAGCACATTGCAGTGAGTGTTGTAGCTCGGGAATTACTTTGGATTTAGAAACTCATTGCTGGATTGTTTGGACACATGCTAGAGCCAACACTGATTCACTATGACAACACAAGTTGTGTAAAGCTTCCAGTGAATCCAGTATCTCATGACAGATCGAAGCATGTGGAGATAAAGTACCACTACATCAAATATATGGTGTAAAGGAAAGCAATCCAACTCCAGTATATTCTAATAGATGATTGGATTACAGATATCCTTACCAAGCCTCTTTCCAAGGTGGAGTTTGTGTACTTTCTTGACGGGCTTGGAGTAACGGAGAATGCCTCCTCCATTGAGAGGGAGTGTTGATGGCTACATCATTGATATGCCATTCTCCCTGAGATAGGGAGAACGGTGTGACTCCCCCTTGAGAGGAAAAGAGAGGGAGTTGATTGTTCTGTATTATGCTCCTTGACGGAGTGAGTTGTAGAATGATGCTCCCCGATGGATTGGGTTGTATCACGACACTTCTCGATGGACTGCGAAGTGAAATGCACTTATGCTCCTGTACGGATTGATTCATAACATGATGCTCCTCGACACACTAGGTTGTAGCATGGCACTTCTCAACAAATTATGAAGTGAAGTTAGCTTATTCTCCTTGATGGTTTTAGTTGTAGCATGATGCTCCCTGTTGAACTGGGTGTAAAATTATCAAATCCACAAGATATTCAGGCTAGATTGAACCCCATAGTGAAAGAATAATGAAGGAGACCAACTTTACAATGAAAAATTCATAAGCATGCATAGTGAATTGAACATAGAAGGAACTCACGAATTGGATCAATAACTGGACTCAATATTCATAAACTAGTATACAATAAATCCATGATACAAAAGAGGAAATTTGAATCCTCTAGGAGTGATTGAATCCCATGAATCAAACATGACTAACTTTGGGGAAATCATCACTAGAGACTCACTAGTGCAACTCCAGACAAATGAAACAGTGAACAGTCAATTAGTTGACCATGGTAGGTGTTTGAAGGGCACCTATCTCCTCCAATCATGCAAAGGAGGTGCTTGGATAACTAAGACTGAAATGAATGTGGCCCATCAAAGCATGACTCAACACTAACTAGGGTGAACTGGAGGTGGAACTCACGTAACTTGGAGTGAGCTCCTAAAATATAGGGATTGGTCTTTGGAGCTCCTAAACTGATGCATGAGGGCGCATCAAGTGATAGGTGGGCCCAAGATAACTTATCCATGGCACTAATAAAGTGACAACATCATCCTAAGATAGGAAATTGAAATAATACTATGGTGGAAAAGGGAGGATTACTAAATAATCCTAACACCCCCCCCCCTAATCCAAACTTGGACAACCTAGGTCATGGCAACTGAGACCAAAGGCCACCCATACAATAATAACTGAAAAAGTAACAGCTCAATAAAACAAGGAAATGGGGAAAACCTCATGGGAACCCCCCCCTTCAAAATGAACAGTAGGGAACTGGATCAAGGCTTCACACCAAGTAGAGATATGAGATAAACAAATCTCTTCTCAGTAAATGACTTTGTAAAAATTTCTGCAACTTACTCCTCTGTAGGGAAGTAATGCAGTATGATGGTACTATTGTGCACTAGTTCCCTATTATAGTGCATGTGGACTTGTATGTATTTGGTTCGTTGCTTCTGTACTAGATCACTGGAAATTTTAATTGCACGTTGATTATCACATAAAATTTCTATAGAAGGATAAGTGTGAATGACAAGCTTTGTTAGAATTCCATGTAACCAAACTGCCTGAATAACTGCATTCACAATCTCGTGATACTCTGCTTTAGCCAAAGAGAGAGAAAGAGCTACTTGCTTCTTGCTTGAACTACATATTGGTCTCGATCCCAACATGAACACAAACCCCAAAGTATATTTTTTGTTAGTATTGTCTCCATCCTATTCCGAGTCAGTAAAACCAACTAGATCTAGCTGAGCACTAGCAAGATACTGGATCCCAAACTTTCTATTACCCTACACATAGTGCAAGATGTGCTTTTCTTCCCTCCAATGCAACTCATGTGGCTCTTACATGAACCTAGAAACAACACTAACAACATATGACATGTCAGGTATTGAATAATTCAAGTACAATAAACTACCAATGAATTGGTTGTAGAGTGTGCTATCAACTAGGGGAGTAGAGCCACCTTCTTCCAATCTGATGTCAGATAGGAAAGGGAAAGATGTTGCTTTGCAATAATTCATATGGGACATATGGAGCAAGTTAGATACGTATATAGACTAAGAAATTATGATCCCAAAATCTTTTTGATTCACTTCAAGGCCAATAAATTGCCTCGGTAACCCTAGATCTATCATGGAGAAAGCCTTGGTAAAGGATGACTTGATGTCCTTCAATCCAGCAACTGAATCATCGGTGACGAGCAAGTCATCCACATACAATATAATCAATACTAAGCAACCTCCCTTCTGCTTCATGTAGACATTGCAGTCAGAGTGGCACCTTTCGAATCCTTGTGACAATAAGAAGGCATCAATTCTGGCATACCATGTCCTTGGGGTTTGCTTGAGCCCATACAATGATTTCCTTAGTTTGCATACCAAGGAAGAGTCTTCAGTATACCCCTTAGGTTGTCTCATATAGATCTCTTCTTCCAATTTACCATGGAGGAAGGCATTCTTCACATCCATGTGATGTACCTCCCATTTCTTTGAAGCTGCAATGGCCAAAACCGGCCTTATGGAATCCATTCTTGCAATAGGGGAAAATGTTTCATTGTAGTACAACTCATGAACTTGTGAACACCCCCTTGCAAATAACAAAGCCTTGTACTTGGTAGTAGATCCATCAAATGCTAGTTTTATTTTGTTGATCCATTTGCACTGGACAACTTTCTCCCTAGAGGTAAGGAGACAAGATCCCATATCTTGTTGTTCTACAGTGATTCATATTCCTCATCCATGGATGCATGCCACCTTGGATCATGGAAATCCTCTTTGTAGGACTGTGGATCAGACCCTAGCATCATGTAGCACCTGTTTGGGAGAAATGGATCTATATGACATAGCGCAAGGTTCTCGTCATGAAATTGAGATCCGGTTCTCCTTTTGTTTGATGGATCTCTAGCATTGTTCCCAATAGCTTTAATGAATTTTTGAGCCCATTTAGGCCTTGGATTGGGAGTAGTAACTAGATCTGGATATGGATCTGCTTGATCTTCTTTCTCAATATCAAGTTCAAGTTCCTCTTGGTCCTCAGATTCGAATTATGAATCTGAAACATTAGTAGAAACATCATCATACGCAAATGGTGTAGGTTGAGCATTTATACCTTCCTCTTAAGCTGGTTTTAGATAATGCAATGGATACTCATTGAATTGGACACTCCTCTCTATGAATCATCTCCTGGTTGCAATATCTATCAACTTGTAAGCTTTTGCATCATCTACATATCCTAGCATAATGCATTCACTACTTTGGGGTTGGAAGGATTTCCTCTTGTCATATGGGATTTTGACCCATGCTTTGGATCCAAAAACCCTTAGATGTGAGACATTAGGATTATGTACCATCAGTGCTTCAAATGGAGTGATCCTAACCACTGACTTGTGAGGTACCCTGTTCTAGATGTACGAAGCATAGTTCATTGCTTTATCCCAAAGATATGGTGGAAGATCCTTTGATTCAACCAAGCAGATGGCCATCTCTTTTAATGACTTGTTCCTCCTCTCATCTACGCCATTTTGTTGTGGTGTGTATGCAACTGAGTGTTGTTTCTGGATGCCTTCTGAATCACATAGCTGTTGAAACTCTCTTTTGATGTACTCCCCTCCAATGTCTAATCTGAGTGCTTTGATCTTCTTCCCAAGAATGTACTCAACTTAGGCCTTTAAAACTTTGAAAGTATTAAACATAGCATACTTCTACTTAAGAAAGTAGATCTAACAATACCTGGAGTAGTCATCTATGAAGGTCAAAAAGTATATGGATCCATTCACTGATGTTGTAGGTATTGGTCCTGAGACATCACTGTGTATCAAATCAAGTGTGGAGGTATCTCTTCTTACCTTCCCAACATCATCCTTTCTTGTGGATGCTTCCCTACCAAGAAACCTTTGCAGACGCCTTGAGAGGACTTGATTAGGAGCAATCCTTCAACCATTTATTTAGTGTGCAATTGTTGGAGGTACTTGAAGTTCAAATGGCTGAATCTCTCATGCTAGAGTCTACTAGTCTAATTGTCATGGGTCAATAGGGCACTCTGATGTGAGTATGGAAAAAAGTGTGAGAACTCATATGCCTTGGTGGCATGATTTGCAGCACCTTTATCTATCACCTTCCTAGTAGAGATATCTGAGATCTCAATTGTGTCAGGTTTGGATACAACTTGATTTGGTGAACCATTGTGGGTCATCTTATAAACAAACAAAAAATTTGCTACTAAGTAGGGCACACGCATGACATTATTGAACACTCCATACTCGAATTGAACTGATCCCTTCCCAACAATGGGGATTTGAGTGTCATCTCCCATGTGAATACTAGGACTATCAATGAAATATAGAGAATAAAATGATTCTTTGGATGCAACCATGTAGTTGGAGGCTCCATTATCAATGAGGAAGGCTTATGGTTGTGAAAATCTAGCCTTCAATGCATGGCATCTCTCATGATCATCGGTATTGCTTCCAGGATTAATATTACTTGCACCTTATAGGAGGGAAATGTTATTATGTTCAAGAAGTCTAGCCATTTCATCTATAGTTTTCTTCGTACATAGATTCTCTGGATGGTTTCCTCTCTTGCAATACAGACACTTGGTATTTTCAAACCTCTTCTGCTTATCCTTGTTGGAACCCGAGGCTCCATCTGATGAATTAGGCTTCTCCTTTGGTTTGGTTTAAATGTTTTCTTGTCCTTCCCCTTTTTCTTCCCTTTTTCTTGCACATTCTTTGTCTCCCCAACCAAAATATATTGGTTCTTGGAGGCTTTTAGGGATCCCATTTGGATCAACTTATATTGTTCTTGGATCAAGGATTCAATGAATGCATCAAGTGAAGGAGTTCACCTATTTGGGGTTGTTAGTCTCCTAGAGTGGAAGGTGGACATAAATAATAAAAATTCAAGGCCAATTTTACTCATAATGGATAGCACCAGCTGCTCATCCTTCGTGTCAATTACACATTGTTTGCACTACAGGACCAAAGACTTGAATTTGGTGAAAAAATGTTGGATGGTTTCTAAACTGTTGGGTTGAAGAGTAAGCAATTCATTCTCCAAAATGTGGCATCTTATCTCATCCTACTTTCCAAATAGTGATTCGAGCTTCAACCATACTTCCCTTGGGGTTTTTAATCCATCAAGGTGGAAGAACAACTCACTGGAGATATGAATACACATAAAACCAAAAGCTTCATCCAATTTGTTCAAGTACTTCGATTTCTCTAAAGATTGTTGGGGTTCGACCTCCTTGCCCATTGTGACCCTATACAGACCGTTGTTGCGCAAGACTATATGCATATTTCCCCTCCAATCCATGTAATTGAAGGGTATAAGGATTCTTGGTGTCAAGGTAGTTGAATTCCCCATTTTGCGGCTATAGGAGCAACACAATTCTTTTGAATTCTTCACAAAACCTCCATAAAACAATCAATACGAAGGTAAACTGACTCTGTAGAGCTTTGATACCATGTAAAATGATCAATTCCATAATATATTCAGGTTAGATTGAACCTCACATTGAAATAAGAATGAAGGAGATCAATTTTACAGTGAAAAATTCATAAACATGCATAGTGAATTGAACATAGAAGGAACTCACCAATTGGAGCAATAACTAGACTCAATATTCATTAACTAGTGTACAATACTCCATGATACAAAAGAGGAAACTTGATTCTCTAGGAGTGATTTGAATTCCATGACTAACTTTGGGAAAATCACCACTAGAGACTCACTAATGCAACTCTAGACAATTGAAACGATGAACAATTAGTTAACTGACCATGGTAGGTGAGCAAGGGAACCTATATCCTAAAATCACGCAAAGGAGGTGCTTGGCTAACTTAGAGTGAAATAAATGTGGCCCATCGGAGTATGAATCAACACTGACTAGGGTGAACTCGAGGTGGTAGAACTCCTATAACTCAGAGTGAACTCATAAAATATAGGGATTGGTTTGTGGAGCTCCTAAAATGATGCATGAGGGTACATCAAGTGGTAGGTGGGCCCCATATAACTTCTCCATGGCGCTAATGAAGTGACAACATCATCCTAAGCTAGGAAACTTAAATAAGACTATGGTGGACATGGGAGGATTACTAAATAATCCTAACATTGGGTTGTAGCATGGCACTTCTCGATGGACTACGAAGTGTAGTTGACTTATGCCCCTTAACGGATTGAGTTGTAGCATGATTCCCCTAGATGAATAGGGTTGTAGCATGGAATTTCTCGACGGACTACAAAGTGCAGTTCACTTATGCTCCTCGACGAATTGAGTTGTAGCGTGATGTTCCCCGACGAACTAGGTTGTTTCATGGAACCTCTTAATGCACTGTGAAGTGCAGTTCACTTATGCTACTCCACATATTGAGTTGTAGCATGATGCTCCCCGACCAACTGGTTTGTAGCATGGCACTTTTCGACGGTCTATGAAGTGCAGTTCACTTATGCTTCTCAACGAACTGGGTTGTAGCTGTTGAGCATAGGTTGTCATTGATGACACTCATTAATGACAAAGGAGCGATGTTACAACATACGGTGGAACAAGTGACAAGGGGACAAAGGAGTGATAAAGGTTGATGATAAAGGACGATGACATGTCATGAAGAACCTTGGATGTGGGAATTAAAGCCATTAGAAAACCAGGTGGACCAAATGACCCATTCTGTGGTCATTTGTGGTTTAAATGATGTATGGAACCTTTGATGACATGAAAGAGCCCTCACTTTGTCATGAATGCACAATTTTGTATTGGAGCTCTTGAACAAATAAAATATTAACATGGCATGGTTGATGAAATAGATAACCTCTTGAAGCATAAAAATGGTAGCATGATAAGGTCCTTGGTGCCCTAAGGGGATTGGGTCTTGAACATGGATGATTTTAGGGGCGAATTATAACCCAATGGCGAATTTTAAGGGTTACCCAAAAAAAAGTGGGCGAATTTTTATATTAAAATGTTATTATTTTATTTAATAAATTCGCCCATTATTTATTTTGTATATAGTTGCCCCAAGGTAAATCGCATTCATCCTGATTTAGGGAAAATCTGGAAAAGGAATATTAGCCCACGAAATTATTTATTTTTTCCCACATTCGCCCGAATTTTTCCAACTAGGAGGAGATATTTGCCCAAATTCGCTCGATTTTTTTTGATTGGGAGGAGAAATGAAGATTGTTTGTCGGATTTATGGATAATAGCTTGAAAATTGGTATTTCGCCTAGGATTTATGGATAATATGATTAAAAATTTGGTATTTCGCTGGGATTTATGAATATTTCGGTAAACTGGTCTTACTTCGACCTCAATTGGGGTAAATTGGACATAGTTCATCCTGGATTTGGATTTGTGGACAATTATTTGAGTAAAATGTGGAGATTTAATTAATTAGGGAAGTTTTTTCACTAGATTTTGTCCATATTTGAGCAAAAAATGGATAAATTTAGTCAAGTGAGGAAGTTTTTTTACCTATATAATGGTGCAAGAGTCAGGACTCATGCTCAACATCAAGCTTGATTTCTATTGCAAATCGGTCTTTACAGTGGTTGAGTGGATTCATGGAAAGCAATTTCAGAAAGTTTCTTCTATCTGCAGCCTTTTTACAGGTTAGTTTCTTGAATCTTCTTCTATCTGCAGGCTTTTTACAGGTTAGTTGCTGTGAGCACTCAACCTTGTTGCTAGACCATAGCTTGATGGGATTTTCCTCATTTGATATTATTCTTGAAAAGAAAAATAGAACGAAAAGCGAAGAAATCTATGCTACTCTTATAATTGCTAATGAGCTCCATGGCTATTGAATACTATAACTTACACCCAGAATAAAAGTTAAAACCAACAGAGTAGCATAGATTTCTTCGCTTTTCGTTCTATTTTTCTTTTCAAGAATATTCACTTTTCAATCCCACAATTTATTCAAAGGACCAATGACACCTCCCATTACAACTGAAAAACCATACGATTTTTTTCCACCTCGGGGTTTTGTACACACCAGCTATATATATCATACATTGCATCTCCTGGACTTAGATAAATGAAGGTACAGATCGATCGAAGTCGTCCCTTGTTTTGTTTTGAGAAGGAACAAGGAGAAGCAGAAGAAAGTAAGATCGGTCTTTGACTCAGGGAAATCCAGTCTTGTTTCCTCGGTCTTTGATCTGCTTACATTATAATTGACCAAGTGGAACCACTTCAGTTGATTTGATTGATTCAGTTCCAAGCTTCGTAAATGGGATGGAGTAGCTCGCTCATAAATAGTAGTTTTCTCATTAAGATATGAAACAATGTCACACTAGGGGGAAGATATCAGCGGTAAGGAGTCCCATAGGAAGAGGTCATAAATGTATAGAGCTTCAATCTTGTTTTGGATTCATGTTTACCATGCCCAACTAATTTGCTGCATTTGTTATATGTTCTTTTTTTTTATAAGTCTAGATAGTATGGGATATATGGTGTTGTAAGCAAAAAGAATTTCTATTATATATGCTTATTAATTTGGAGTTCGCCCTACTTTTCCATTACATGAAAATGATGGACAAGATAACAGAGGAACAAATATTTGAGTTCAAGGAGGCTTTCAGTTTGTTTGACAAGGATGGAGACGGTCAGTACTCACAAATCCCCTTCAATTATTTGTCTTTCTCTACATGTTTTCGATCTCTGCTTCTTCTGTAAGAATAGGAAGAGATGCAATGTATTTAGCTTATCTGGGTTGTGAAATTTTGAGTTTATTTACATAGATCTATTGGCCAAATTGCTTTATGTGACGACTTGTGTACTTAGATCGGTTGAAAGCAATGGCGTTTTTTATTACCCATTTTATTAGATTCTAGGATTATCCATTTATGTTGGGTAGTTATGGTAGAGGGATGTAAGTAATGGTCGCATGGTTGGTACTCTGTAGTCAAATCATTTCCCTGTAACATTATCAGTGTTCTATGGTGAATAGGGGACATGGTATTAGATATGGTTCATTCAGCTGGTTCTCTTATTTCTTGATTTGAGTTTTCATAAATCACCACTCATCAAATTCTGAACATTTTTACTTGTATAGTTTACTGAAGTTTTTAACCCTCTTTCTGATTGGAGTGGGTAGGAGACTTTTATGAGAGATATGTTGCAATTAGACCTCTTGGTTAATAATTTCGTCAAAGTCACCCAAAAATTGCACTTAGTCTCATTCATAGAATGAAGACTGCATTAGCACTGGAAACATCTTAGTTTAACACTTTTTGCAAGAATGAGCCTAATCCTCAACCCCTCCTTCAAAACTTCAGTAGCATTCTCTAGGCTCTCAAGGAAACATTTCAAGAATCAAGATAGCTATTGTAAATATGATATTGATATTGTAAACCAATATCAATAAGTAATATGGAAACCAAAATACCATTTAACACAACAATTTTTTATCATGTGTTATCCAAGTTTTAACCCCTGAATTATAAAATGTTAACTCATGGATTATTTAAATGATGTAGTTTATGTGACAGAAGTCAAGCCATGTGTCAATTGGGTCTGGCTCAAGTGGTAGAGAAGTTGTCCTCCCCACCCAAGTTGAAATCCCACTTGTGACATGATCACACTTTACGAGCTGATTGTTGAATGGGACTATTTGTGAGCTAATTGTTGATTTGGGGCTGGCAAGATTTCAACAATTTCATTCTCACTTATGAGATGGAGGGTGGGAGCATGGCAACTTGGAAAAAAACACAGAAGTCATGTGGCCTGAGTTAAATGACTCCATGGGTGGTATGACTTGATAATTGTTCTTTGAAGGTACGACCTTTCATGCCCATGCTTCTTCACAAACATTTCCCATCAATCATTGAATCAGTGATCTTTTACATGTTTCCCCATGCTTCTTGGGATGGGCACACATGTATTATGCAAACTCTTGTCGAAAAATCATTATTTACCATTGCCATGGATAATACGTACTCCATTCGAATTGGGAACATTATCCTCCTTGTTCTTGAAGAAACCTTGTGTGGAGCCATTGTTTTTTATGCCTTGAAATGTCAAGATTGTTTTGAGAAAATTATGACTTGCAAGAGCCTGTGAGGGCCAAGGACTTGCTGTGTGAATTCAAAGAGGAAAAGGGATGGTAAAGAATGTCCATGATAGCTTAAGAAAACACCACAAACTTGCAACCACATTAGTGCTGCTTATGGACTATTTTGGTGAAGTGTTTCTCATATGGGTCATTCACAGTAGGAAACCACCAGTATTTAATTATTTTTGCCTACACTAGAAGGGAAGAATATCCTTGAGGGGCTGTGGAGCAGAGAAAGGGATGATTTTCCTTGTGCTGCGAAGGAGAGGAAAGTTCCATCATGGACTGATGGCTAGATGAGGGACTGGAGTGCTCAATAGTGAGGATATTGATTATGTCATGGGAGTAGTGGGTTGGGCTGAGTGAGATTATTGCTTGTTAGCAACCAGTTTGGGGGACTTCAATTGAAAACAAATAAGTATTCCATAATCAGCTTTGTGTGGAATGCTTGTGTTTACATATGTTTTGATAATGGATAATGAATGAATTCCAGAAATATGCATGTTATATCTGCTGCTAATTGCTGTGCATATGGATTTGTTCATAAAGGAAGAATTTTCATATCAAGTGCCCCAATGGCCAAAGAAAGGCATCCCGGTACATGACATTTCATTTGAGACATACAATTTGAAAACACTGAATGAGTAATTCATATGGGAGAAAAAATTTCATGATAGGCTAGCATTGATAACTGCATCAAATGTTTTGGACATATTAATTATCAACTACCATTGAACACAGAAGGAGATGGGCTTATTCCTTCTCGTTAAAATACAACAACAAGAGAAGCAAGAAATACTTTGACAAAAGGCAGCCATTAAAATCAGTATCTATGCCAAATAACCTCTTCCTTTGATCCATGTCAAATTTCATAAACATTAGGAATTTCCTTCAACAAGATAGACAAGGATGGTAAGTTTGCTAGAGGAACAGTGAGCTAAAAATTGGGCACAACCAAATGAGTATAACTTCTTTTGCAACATATCTCACAACAAAAAGAGATTAAATATTCAAAACAACATACAGAATCCCTCCTGATGACAAATAGACAAACATTAGAGTTTCTAGGAACACCGTAGTGCCCTGAGATTCATTTTTTCTTACCCTTTCTCTGGTCTATAACCTTGGAACTCATGGAAAAGGTAACATACGCATACTTGTATTCCATCACTTTTGATAATCATTAATCATGATGCATGTGTTGCTTTGCAAATAACAATTGTAAACAATGCTATATATAACATGCCCTGTAATGGATTGTGTTCCATTTGTATGCGACTACGCTACTTATAAGAAATAAGCATTATTTGGCATAGGGCAGGAATTAGAAAGTCAAATAATGTATACATGTAATGTATACATTCCATGTAATGTACCTACATAATAACAAAAGGCCCAATGGACTCGATGTACGTGATCGATTAATTTGTCCTACCTTCCACATAATGCACCTACGTCATAACAAAAGGCCCAACGGACTATACCATATTACAAAAGGACCCCAATTGTCAAATTGAGAGGGTGCCTGCAAAATATTGAAACTTTAAGTTCTAACCAAGTTGTCTTGCATTGTAGGACTAATGGTAAGAAGATAAAAGATAAGTAAAATGCCAATAAAATCAGCTAGTGGTAATAAAATCAGTTCACACCTAAGTTTAACACAATTGAAAGTCTGAAACATAACACAAAGCATAAAGAGAGAGTACAACTATCAGTGTGCAATGTGTACATATTCAATTAACTATTGGAGTCTTATGCTCAAGTCATGCACTGTGTGTATAGTGGATGGTCAGACATCTTTAGGGAAAGTTGTATCACCAAATCCCAAGCTTCCCAATATAGAACCTTATCAAAGGTTAGTGTCGTCAAACATGCCTTCATTGCAACTTTTTTTCCACGCTTTTTGCAAGATGGACTTAAACTAAAATCTTTAACTTGGGGACTCATGCAGCATAGAGATTCTCTCTAGGGACACCTTTGGCTAGGACACACAGAGCCAATTGGTGATATGTGTTTGGTCGAGTTCATTTTGAAAATTGATGGCATGCATTCAGTCCTAAGTATTGCTACTATTGCTAATGGAAGTTGCTTGTCAATGAAACAAATAAGAGTATCACAGAAAATGGTTTTACTTGAAACACTTTGTTCATGTGGGTTTTGGGGTCCTGAAATATCCTTTTGGTGTGTAGTGATTTTGACCTTGAGATTGGATGCGCAAGGCTCCAAATCAACTCCATACTTTTTAGTCACCTGCATCCTCAACATGCCTTGATAGGTGTGCACTAGCTAGTTACAATGATCTAGACACATGCACAATAGTTCCTCAACTGGAGATGATTTGTGCCATAACTACTAAGTTGCATACACTTTACTAAATTGAGCTAGGCTGCATGCACCTTACTTAACTGATGCATGAAAAACTTGAATTAGAAACATAATGCATGCAAACTTGATGAAACTAAAATATGGGGACTCAGGCAGAGAAGAATGTTTCACGGTGAACTGTTGGCCTGGACACTAATTCCTAGAGTGCCTGGCCTTGCTGTGAGCACTCAACCTTGTTGCTAGACCACAGCTTGATGAGATTTTCCTCATTGGATATTATTCTTTGGCACTCTGTTGGTTTTATTATGGGTGTAAGTTATAGTATTCAACAACTCATTAGCAATTATTTGCCAAGTTCTGTAAATGGAAAACAGGGGGGCAGCAATTATTTCTAATTGGAGTACAACTCTGTAAATGGAAAACACAGTAATGAAGCTTCTATGGGCATGTATTTTCAAATTTAAGTTTTAACTTAGAAAATCGCTTTGATGATTTTGCATGAGGAACATGTTTTTGCTCCTCTAGTGTTAAGAAACCCTAAACCGTTGAAAATCATCTAAGAAACTATGTTATGCAAGTTCTAATCAAGATATTAGCAAAGTTTTTTTATAGGAAAACATTAATGGGCCATTGGTAGCAAGTTCCTCACATCTGAGCAACTATCTAAACAATTTATTCATTATTTCCTATGTGCCTCTTATTTGTTATTATTTCAAACATTTGGAAATCAAAACTCAACAAATTTGAAAACAATCATATGAATTAACAAAATAAACCCACCTTGAAGATTCTCCCAAAATATTATGTTTTTTAAGTTAAAAATTAAAAGATACACCTAAACAACTGGAGTTTACAAAATATTCTCTAACTTATTGCAGCCAGATATTGTCACTGATAGTCAAATCTTACAGTTAGGGATGGAGGGAGTGAAGAATTGGTCTCAATTACAACATCCTCAACTCAACATTTGTTTTTTCAATTACGGTTTAAGGGCACTGATAAGCACACATTCAGAGCATCAAACTGTCCATCCAAAGGCAAGGAAGTAAATATCATTTCTCAATGAACTCATGTAGAGAGGCTTCCCCACCCAAAATCAACTTCCATCGCTTCCAATCTCAACTATTGTGATATCATAAACTCGTAACAAGATCAGGGTAGATGCTTTTATCAGCCAAATACCAATCACAGAATGTTTGTATTCATTCATATGCATGGTCTTGGCCACCAGCTTCACTGTCTACAATGAAAATCTCTCTAAGACTTCCTTTCTAATGGTTTCATCCTATGCCAGCACAGATCTGTTTCCATAAAAACCTTGAGGAATTTAATGTTGAAGACCCTTGCATATGCTAACACTAAATAAAGTTTGATGAGCTCAAGCATATGGATTTATAGCCAATGGCATCTGGTTTTGACCACTCCTTCAAATCACAGAAATATTCAACCTATGTAAGCTTGGGGTGCAAGTATTGGACTTGTGTTGGGCACCTGGCCCACAGCAAATGCATCTCCCATAAGTCCTAATTGAAAGCTTCTTTCCCCTCTTGTGATATTTGCCAATCATCTAGTAACTAACTGTGGACTTCCCAAGGTTGATGCCTATCAGTAAATATTAGCCCCAATTTAATAAAATCAATTAAAGAATATTTTTTCTAAGAAGCAACTATATCGATGGGTTTAGAGCAATACATGTTACAAGTCTATGAAAATAAATGAAGAATTAAAGTAATGACTAAAAAGATGCTTCCAATCAAACACGATGAAACATATCTTTTTATAAGTAAATACTAAAAAATCGTTGGAAAAAGAGTGCAAAACGTAGAACGTTTAGCTTACTCCTAAGTAAAATACTAAGAATAAGAAAAGGATTTGGTTTGGGCTTTCATAATATTTTTGGATCCTACACTCCTGATCACATGCAGGAAGCTGAGGAGCTTGCCCTCTTAGGCCATATTTATATGTATTAGCTATGGATGGTCTTGGTTATTTGTTGGAAGCAACAAGAATATAGGGGAAAATCTGGGGGATTTAGGTTCATAGAGACAAGGAGGTACTTGACAGTCATTTTGTTGCTGACTAAATGCTATCAATTCACCTACAACCTAATTTGGTGATTGAAAACATGAGATAACTAGACAGCTTGTGTTTCATTGAGTGTGGTTCTTAGTGATCATAAATCAGAATTTTGGCTCATAGGAGCTGAGATTCCATCAAATATTGCTCCACACTAGAGGAGAACACCCTATGCAAATAGGGGGTAACAGGAGGAAACCCTAGGCAAAATTTCCTATCCTGTCACCCTAGGGATGCCTATTGTTTGGTACTAGGTTTGAACTTTGCAACTAGGATCCAAGGTGCATAAGAATCAATTTCCCTTGGCTGACCTCCTAGTTAATTGCATCAACAGATCATAGGATCTTTTTTACATGTTCTTTGTATGAATTCCCTGACTGTATTTCATCATCCACCAATTCAGGTACTCCTTGCATCATGAATTGACGTTGACAATCAATAAATCTTGTGGTTAGTTTTTAATGGCAAGTAATTGGCAACTGGAATCATTTTGATGTTACAGCAAGCAACACTTACGGCATAAATTAAAATGGCATTTGGTTAAGAATTTGAACATGACAAGAATTTTGCAACACACTTGTATAATTATTAGGAGATTGAGGATGTGATTAGATGGAGACCTACCGAAGGAGTTTTGTGGCTATATCTAGCATGTGTATCACCCATGTGAGGATGCTCCATGATTCAGCAATTTCCATAGTTTTTCATTTCATGATTTATAAGGCAGAGTAACTAGTAGTCAGACAACCTATCTTCAAGGACCATCACACATTAATTGGCAGGAAATTGATATATGAGGAAACAAATATGGTAAGGACTGGAAAGTGTGTTTTTCTTTTCTAAATCATTATTCCTTTCATTAGAAGTGTGTTTTCTTCTTTTCTAAATCATTATTCCTATGATGTTTTAAAAAATTGTTAGTTATTCCCTTTTACACAAATTAATAGAAATTTGTAGATTACTTATTAAAACGTGTACTCGTTTTTAATTTCATTTATCATCGTAGGGGGCCTCTTGTACCATAAAAATCAGAACTAGCCAGACTTAAAATTTAGATGATTTTTACTGCTGTTTATGCTCAGAGACTAGAGTTGGGTGTTGATGGTACTTCTACTTTCAATCTCAACCTAGAATTTGCTACAGCCTTCTGGTCATTGCTTTTCAGTGGCTGCAATATGACTTTTGGTCACTATTTGTGCTCAAAACTGCCCAGATTTGAGTACTAGGGCATTTTTGATGGTAGAATTAAACTTAGAACCCGAGATGAAGAGTGTTTACCTCATGAATGATTCCCAAAATTGCTACAAGTCTCTTTTCAATGTTTTCATGCCTAGAAAGCGCCTAGAATTAGGTATTTAAGACTGCTTATTGCTGTTATTCATACCCATATCTTAAAGTAAATATGACAGGCTCTATCTCTACATTGTATGACAGGCTCAAAAAATTAAATAAGAAACAGAGTAATTTTCTATATGAAGTCTTTGAGTTGAATAACAGTGAAAATAGAATCTATTAGCTTGTTAAAATCCGATGGAAGAGTAAGTCATCTGTATAAATATTTATCTTACATGGAATTAAATTTGAGTTTAGCAATCGAAATCCATATAATCAAAGGGAATCTATAAACATGAGAATTGTGTGGGTAGATGCTGAAGGGATTATACGCATAGAATCTATGTTACGTGTAGTGATTGATATTATGCTCGACATTGTTACTCTAATTTCTATACATTGTTAGCTTTGTATAACAAATAAAATATGAAGGATAAGTGTTCTATCTAATGTGTTTTGATGAAGATATAGCATCTCAGTTTCATTTTCAAAAGGATAGGTTATGCTAAATACATAGATTCATTTAGTGGATCTTTCAAAAGCTAGGCATTTTGGCTAAATATACAAAGGATCATTTGCAAGTTGTACAACTTGGGCTTATAATTCATCAATATATTATTCATTTCTTCGTTGATGTGATGTCAATGCTTGTTATTTCAAGTTGGTCAATAAGAAATTATAGAAATTGTGTTAAAAATGGGGCATTATATACCTATTCAGTACACACCATTGGAGACATTTGTCATCATATAAGGCAATGATCCTTTATGTTACATAGAACAAATTCTACATATGTGTATGCCATGAATGTTGGGATTTTACGACATGATGTATGTCATGCTTGTTTGAATTTTGTGGATTGTTTGCCAAAAGAATAATGCGGAGCATAATCTATGATTCTATTAGTTTATTGGTTTGTCAAGATTCAGGTCCTCACATGTCTGTTGGACCATTAAGGGACGAGATAACAAGTGGAGTCCCCACTTGCCCTGAATCTAGTCAGTGCAGTTGTGTTTCATTGACACCTTCCAGTTGTATTAGTGTTATACCTCCTTCGGGGAAAGAGTCAATGAAATAGTCAATTAAAAGTCATTGAAAGAGTGAATGAAAGAGTCAATTAAAAGTCATCGAAAGAGTCAATGAAAGAGTCAATTAAAAGTCATTGAAAGAGTCAATGTAAACACTCATTGTAAGTCAGGTCAATATAAATTGATAATGTGCCATTGTATTAATTTTATATCATTTTTCTCATGCAGGCTTCACTTCTGGTTTCTATATCGATTTGGAATTTCAATTTTGGGATATTAAGTAAGATGTCAAACATGGATTGTGGAAAGAAAAATAAAACATCAAAACAAAAGGATGTAATATCATATTTTCAAAATCCTCAGTCTAATAATCCACATCCTATTCATGCTTCAAGCTCTCTTGAGCAAGGTATCGGTGAGAGAGATGTCAACACTTTTGAGAATGCATTTGCAACCTAGACAATGGATGGTAGAATACATTCCTCTAATGATCAAAGTGAGACAAATGCATTTCCATTTGAAAATTGTAGTTCAAATGTTGAATATTTTTCATTGCAAGGTGACATAGTGCATTCACGGAAAAGGAAAAAGGGCCAATGGGATGCAGGGAGAAAATTCAAAGCTGATTGGGTCTCAAGATACCCATGTATTGAACCAATACCTCCAGCAAATGAGAATGAGACCTCACGAGAAGTTAAATGCATTTCATGTAGTTAGAAACTTGGCAAGGTAGTGAAATTACAGATGAAGTTAGACACAATCAAGAAGCATGTTGGGAAGGTGTATGATAAGAAAACTACAAATGATGAGAATAAATCTACTGCCCACTAGAAATATGTTAGCAAATGTAGACATCTCCAATTTGAAGTGGAATATAATGAATTCTTACTAAATAAGAAAAAACTTGAGGAAAGTGGAGGAACCATCAAATCTCAATTTGGAAAGATGATGGAAACCCATTTCTTATCAAAGACAATACAATTAAGCAATGTATTTCACTTCCTATCCAATGGTCGTCCTATGATAGATTATCCAAAAATGAAGAAATATCTATCTTTTATTCAAGTGCCAAATTTTCCATCTTCTCATTGATCTTTATCAAGTGGTTGGGAATGGGGAAAATATCTAGCTCAAGTAGAAAAGGACGATATGAAAGAGAAGATTGCAAATGCTACATTTTTGTCACTGATTTTAGATGAAGTTACGGCTATTGATAATACTTCATGGATTTGCATGAGCATTTATATGGTCAATGACCATATCAGGCATTCATATCTACTTGGAATTCATAAAATGACCAAAAGTTCTACAACAGAAAATATTTATGAACTTGTTATTGATAGTTTGAAGGAAATTGGTGGTATGGATCATTCCATGATTGCAAAAAAGTTAGTATGTGTTGGAGCAGATGGAGCATCAGTAATGCAAGGACAAAGGAATGGTATTTGTGCTAGAATGCAACTCTCGGCTTCACCGTATATGCCCAGTATTCATTGTATGGCTCACAGGATGAATCTTGCATTTAAAATAGTGAGCAAATTTTCATTGGTTTCAAAGGTAGAATATCTTGTACATGAGGTTCATGCATACTTTTGTCGGAGTCCCAAATGATTTTTAGAGTTTAAATTCTTTTTTCTTCTGATGGTGTTACAAATGGAAAAAAACTATTAAAAGATGTTGATACCAGATGGATATCATTGAAGGGACCAACTGAAATACTATTCAATGAATATGCATCCTTGGTAGGGGTGATGTATGAACATCGCTCAAGTGTAGAAAAAGATCAAACTCTTCTATTTCTACTAACTGATATAGAGACATTATTAACATTGGCTGGAATTCTTCCTATGCTTCACGAAATGAATAACCTCGTGAAGATGGCTCAGAGTCGCACGATGTATATTACTGAATACACAAGAGCAAGAAAATTAACATGTCTTGCATTGGATAATTTGTATATTATGGAAGATTCTTTTACAAATTTAGCATTTACAAATTGGAGGAAGATTATCAATATAGAAAATGATGATTTTTTTTAAAGTTTGATGAAAAAGGGATTCTATGTATGGCAGTTCGTGGGCATATGGTTCCCTTTTATTATAATGAAAAGATAGGAAGATCCACCAAACAGTGCTATGTCTCAAGAGAACGATTTCACGATGTTGTAATTTCAGTGAGAGACAACTTGAAAGAAATTGCAAAATCACTATCATAAGAGGTAAGAGAATGGTTTCCTCGAGATGAATTGTTGGAGGCCATGTCTATCCTATACCCTCAATATTGGGACCATAGTCAAAATGAAAAAAATTTAGAAGCTGATTTTATAAATAAAATCAAGATTTTGTAGAGCCATTTTTGTCGAGAGGCCGAGATACAAGGAGAACATATTCAAGGTATTTTAGATAAAGAAAAAATGGCAGATCAATCTCAATGCTTTGGTAAAACAACGTGGGACCAATTTTCTCCATCGGATAGTAAAGAATATGGCGCAATTACAAGATTATGGACTAAGCTTAGTGGTAGCGAAGTGCTACGGGAAAGAATGTCAGAATATTTCAAATTAGCAGATTTATGTCAAACCATGATATTGGGATCAGTGGAGGATGATAGAATGTTTAGTGCACTGACATTCTTGAAGTCAAAGTTGAGGAACAAGCTTGATAAAAATGTGGATACATGCTTAAGATTATATGTAACAAAGTATGAGTTTGACAATTTTCCATATGAAAGAGCATTAGCTATTTGGCGATCAGATCATGAAAGAAGGGGAGAAAAAAATATAACAGATATATCTAATGAACTTGATGTGGAAAATGAGGACCAGAGCCAGAATGTCGAAAATGTCGAAAATGAGGACCAGGGCCAAAATGTGACTTGGAAATTAGATTTCACCTAAGATTGTATATGATCTAATACACATTAAGGACTCTTGAGTCTTATTTTTGTCCAGATGTTCCATGTACCCTTGCTGGTGATCACTATATGTGAATTTGAGCTCGTGTTTTAGGTAAAAATAGATTCTACATTGTAATTTTTTGTTGTAACATTGATGATTTGAGCTACATTACCTTCATGCAGCTTATTTTAATATTGATGTTTTGATATTAACCACTTACATTGTCTCTTTCTTGTATGTGACAGGAAGTGACGGTGGAATTTGAGAAAGCTAGGCCTAGGGGCTAGCTTTTCACATAGATAGTGTCCTAACATTAAAGGATAAATAATTAATTTGACAACACTTTCACTAAGCAAGAATGAGCTCATTCAAGTACACGAAACCATGTTGGTGTTTAACAGGAATATCTTGACAAATTTTTATGGTTTGTTTATTGCTTTTGTTTGAAGCATTTTGTCGCTTTTTGAAGTTTGTGTGTATTTTGGTTAAATATTGTGTGAGTCCCTTGAATGCTTATAGTTCTCATTTGATGCTTGATTTAGCCATTTGTTGTAGCTTGAATCAAGATTGGTTTTAATCTGTTTCCATTGATTCAGGGTTTGAGAAAAGATATTTTTATTACATTTTAGTTGCATGAATTAATTGTCTTCACTTTTTTGAATCTCGATTCTTTTATGTTGGTTGCATATTTTCTTTGGAAATACTTATCATTATTCAAAAAAATAAATGAGCTCTACATAGCTAAGCGAAGAGAAAAATGGTCTATGCACTAGGTTCCTATGAATTGATTGTAGGATACCTATTGGCACGAGACCAACATTCATCTAATGCAATAATCAATTGGCATAATTACAATGCATAATTGTATTAGCCTCCACTGACAAATATTCTTCCAGAAGACTGTCATTATATCCCAAAGATCTTGTGAGGTTGTTTGTACTTCATTGATGGTATTGATTCTCTATTGTTTAATTCTTGTATATTGTTGAGGTTGTTGCTTTGCTTTTTTTTTGAGTTGGGTCGTAGTCTTGATCGGGCTGCTAAACCTTAATAAACCTTACTGAACCTTCCTAGGCTGATATGTGACTGTATTGACGATTCTATTTTGGGTCGCGACATTTGTGACCTTGCTTGACCATGTGGGCTGTTGTAGATAGGGCCGTGACTTTTTGGGCTTCTAGATATGTCTTGTGAACCTTGTGGGATTCTAGATCTGAACCATGAACACTTGTTAAATTGTTAAACTCATTTGTGACTGTTTAAAGGATGTTTGGATTAAGTTGTGATCATTGTGAGACCTATAAGTTTGAACCGTAAATTTCCTAAGGTATGTTCATCCTATTAGAAAGGGATGCAATTTTTTTAGGCCTGTTTGGAGGAGGCTATGACTGCTGGTTGTTTTGACATGTTGATATAAGTCTGTAATAATGAATTAGTGGCTTCATAATAGTGATAGATCAGATCTGAAGTATTCCCAAACTGATGTGTGTTCAAGTGGTGGTAGGGGGGTTGATTTTTGATGGGATTAAGACTCCCTGACCATTTGCTGGATGGATAGGCTGAATTTGTCTCTCATCTTTTGTTCTCAGAGTCCCTATCCTCTTTGTTCCTCATTTTTTGTCTATCAATTCAATTATTATGGAGTCCTAAAGAATGCCAAACAGAATCCGAACCCCAATTCATCGGTAGTCTAGTATCTTGTGCTTTTTCTTAGACTGTGTATTTCAATGACTGTCAAGGTCATACCTGCTTCAATTTATAAGGTATTCATCTATTATGATGGATCTAGATATTAACGGGAGATAACCTACTTGTTATGTTGAGTTGGGACTTTTATACTTATATCTACATTGTTGCTCTACCATTGCATTGGGAAACTTATTAACAAATTCATTATTTTTACTGATTGAAGAGGAGGGGTATTAATGTTTGAGTTGAGAATTTTTTAATTGTACCTACATTGTGGCTCTACCATTGTGTTGGGAAAGTTATTGACAAATTTATTATTTTTACTAGTTGAAGAGGAGGGGTATTAATGTTGAACGAAATCCCAATAGAGGGATATACCACTGAAGTGAAATAGTTTGCAACATCACATAGATAACAGCTGCAAGTCAATATTGAGAATATATTTCATTACTGTAAAAGAAAGATCGATCCCTTGGAGAGCAATTTACTCATCACTTGAAACAATAAATATGCTTACATTCTTCTCAATAGATCTTAGTCACTGTCTTCTGTATGCCGATGAGCAAGTTCTGCATGACCCACTAGACATCAGTGTCTGTGGTGATAAAGGTGCCCTCCTTGGCCTTAGGTCCTTCCTTCTTGCACTAAGGATAAGCTGCTTTGAAGGAAAATTATGGCTGTTAGATTCCCTCCTTTTCCAGAGGGGAGTTAGCTACAAAGTCTCCATCCAATGTTCCATATTTGAAGGGTATTAATCCAGGTTCTTCAATTAAAGGTGCTTCTCTTATTTAAGTGATATAAGTTAAAGATGTGGTTAGATATATCAATGACTCAATGGTTCTCAACCCCAAAATTTGTCTCATGCTGGAAGATTCATAATGGATATATCAGGCTCTATCCAAGTTCAGAAAGTATCATCAAAATATGTTTGTAATAACATTAAATCCTTCAAAGATGAGGCCATGAATGCTGGTTGTTTTGACATGTTGATATAGGTCTGTAATAATGAATTAGTGTGATGTGATCCTGAGGTAGAAGATATAAAAAAGGTGGCATTTCTGAAATTTTTCTAGTTGTTGGTTTCTATCCATGACAAAGTACTTAATAGGCTAAACTTGTACATGCCCCCAAAGCTAGGACCATTTCTATGTGGGAACAATCCTATTCGCCCATTTAAATGGGGTTTTTATTTGGTTGCTTTTGATGAATGTACTTGATTCTTGTCTTTATTTGATGCTCAAGTATCTAAGGTTTTAATATACGGGCTTGATGAATCATTTCGGAATATAGACTGGACATGTTTGATGAATCATTTTCAAACAGACCCAAAGCTACACATAATACATAATTTGTGGCCACCGTGACAGAAAATACTTCAAAGTTCAAACTATGCCCATATTTGGAATTTAGTTTGTTTATTTCCACTAAACTTCCCCAAATCTATTGCAGCACGGGACCAGGATGCTTAGACTTGCTAGATCTACTTAGAATTGGACCAGATTTGGACTTAACTCTGCTTGGGATCAGGGACAACCCTAAATTCACTCAAGATCTGCCCAGAATGTGGAGAAATTAAGATCTTTATTGTTGTTCTTTACTTGTAGATTGACCAGACTTCTTGTTGTTGGTTTATGCTAAATCATGGCTGCCACTACAAGGAATATGCCCACATTATACCCAGGACTGATCTTGTTGCTGTTTGGAGGGTTGAGACATGGTAAAAACATACCCAGAACTGTCTAGAATGTGCAGAAATGCTAGGAAACAACCCAACATGGAGTGCTGCTACAAGAATTAGGTTGCTTGCTTCCCATAATTCAGAATAAATAGGTTTTACTTATGTTTCCTTCCACAAACTTGTTCCCAATGTGCCTAGATTTACCCAAAGATGCTTCTTAGTGCTATCCAAGGGCCATAATAGCGCTAATTGCTGCTAATTGAATACTGGAGTATGCCCATAATTTGAGACGAATAGGCCATGACTCACAAAACTGCCTAGATCTAATGAATGTTTCCATTGCTGAACTATTCTGCTTCAAACAAGGCCCTAGTTCATGGTCAAACAATCAACATATTCCATGAAGCATTATCACTAGGGCATCATCATCTAGGATCTAGCACTTAGGACCAAATCATTCAATGTCCATCACATACACTCCCTAGATGAGATTGTGATGAAGGTGGTCACCCATGCAAAATGGGGCGTAACACCTCTTATTAAACTTGTCATAATTGAAAGATAGTCCAAGCTACAAAAATCCTTGTGTGATACAGATTGAGCTTGGGGATCATGAAAAACATGCTTGTCATGATTCCATAAAAGATATTGTCCTAAAAAATGCATCATGGAGGGGTGTCCTAGAAGTTGCAGTTACAAAGATCACTTCCATGAATAGACACGTGATGAACATCTCTGTGGTAATGCACATTCTTGTCATAAAAAATGTGAAGCAGATGGCATTCATGAAGATATTGTCCCAAAAAATGCACCATGGAGGGGTGTCCCAGGAGCTGCAGTTATAAGGATCACTCCCATGAATCGACAAGTGATGAACATCTCTATGGTAATGAGCATTCTTGTCATAAGAAACGTGAAGCAGATGGCATTTGTGAAATTTTCACTGAACTTTTCAGATGGCATTTGTGAAATTTTCACTAAAATTTTCAGATGGTATTTGTGAAATTTTATGATGAGGATTGCTTAGAAAGGAGACGTTCCTATAAAGAGGATGAAAATGACCCATGTTTTTCCCTCTGCATTAACTACGCTCACTCACATTTCCCTTCAGCTATGAAAGAAGCAATTAGCCCTAAGGTACGCATAAAGAGCATGGGATGTGTCCTTCTTAGTTTTCGTGTTTTGTCTTGTTTGATGCATCTTGCGCTCGATGAGCAAGCTTAAGGAAAGTTGGTACATTTTATTATATTAGCATTATCTCTTTTGATTGCAAATGCTCAGGTGCTTTACTGTTTGTTCTCTTCCTCAGCATCCAGGATCATATATTACAATTGATAAAATGAGTGTATTCAACACACCAAAGAAATTTGTTAGGTCTCTGGAACAACAATCCTCCTCCAAAAACACATGTAGAAAATTGCAATCCAGAGGAGAACTTGCATATTCTGCAGAAGCTAACCATGATAATTTGAATGTAATTGACTGGAATATGAACTTAAGTCCAGTTGCCAATGGCACTGTCAATGAGTCCATGGGTGGAGACAATCGACATATGATCACAGCAAAAAAAGGAAGGACAATGCTTGAGAGTCTCTATAGTGTAGCTGATGGGTATTTAGTTAGAAGCAATTCAGAAGAGGGAGATCTGCAGAACAGTTCTTAATGGTCAGAAAGTGTGTATAGAACTGATTCTTTGTCACCTGCTTCAAGCGTTGTTTTCGAGGAGATGTTAGATAACGAGGAAGATTACCAGAGCACTGGCCTGACTAAGTTAGAAAAAGAAGCTTATAAGACAAATGATAAGAAAGAAAATTGCTTACCAGTTAATCTCGATTCGTTTGAAGGTTCAACTGATTCTTGCAAATGGCAAGAGACAAAAACATTTTGTACATGTTGGAGAAGAGCATTGTGCTTTATGGAATCCATTCTGGGAGTCTCCTTGTGTTCTGTGTTGGTTATTCCTGCAATTATGGTCGTTGTCAATTTATTTTGCAAGCAAGAGGAATACCATGTCATGGTTCCCACCTAGGACATTCTATTTTGTGGTCATTTAAAATTAGTAATTTACAAATATTATCGACTTAGTATGCAACCATTGTTTAAATGGGAGTATACAATTTAAATCATCTTCTTGAAGCATCTTGATCTTGTCTTTCCCTTATTCATCAGGCTTTCTTCCATATATTTGATTGTAGAGGGGATTATGATAAAGCATAATTCCATTTATGCACAGTAGGAGGATGAAACATGGAAATATTTCTGCTACTAGAATGATGTGCGAGTTATGAGGATTTTTATCCCTTGAATATAAAAAAAATCTATTGTGAGGTCTCATTCTATATAAATTACTCAATCTGGAAAGTTATAGTTGTTAATTTTTACCATGTCTTCTTTCAATCCACTGAATGATGCATGCATTGAGATAAATCTAACATAGTCACTGTGCATTAAATGCTTAAGGTTTAGTCTGATTGTGTAGAAGGAATAGTCTAGGCTGAACAAGGTTAAGAACTAGTGGTCAATTGTAAATTCTGTGTCATGAATTATGACGGTTAACTTCGTGCAATTGTAGTGCTCATTATTGATATTTTAACTGAATATGAATTTCTTGTCCACCCTGCAATCTTTTTAAATCATTGGACCAACATGCTATCTTGCTATTTCTAGATGAGTATATTGCAGAAACAACATAAGTACGAACCTCCCAAGCTATGTTGAGAGCATAAGTGTGGGTCTTGTATCCACTATAAGAATGTGGGTGCTTGATCAACATGATTTTACTTTGAGCCTTGAGCTTTTCCTACTCAATAAAAAATGAAGGGGGAAGTTTGTAGAATTGATAGATTGTTTGTACAAATAAACATTTGAATTTTTATCAGATTCATTTGATATTGAGAAAGCTTAGGGGTATTTTATATGGATTGCTATTATTATTATATTTTGACAAAATCCTCCTCTTCTCATAGTGCTGAAAGCATGTCCAGGGTATCTACAGTGTTGTGCTACTGATCTGCAGTAGAACAAATATACTCTATATCACCACAGCAAGCAAAATGGGGAACATTATGAAACACCATACTTATTGAAGTTATTATGAAGCATTGAATGAGTCATGGCTTTCATGGGGAGTAACCGAAGAAGGTGTTGGTTAGTAAGTAAATTTCCTATTTGGGAAGCTTATCATAGCCTCATAGCCTCTGGATCAGTTTTCAATCTACTGTCACAACAATAAAATAGTAATAAATATGGAACTATTCTTAATAGTAATTAATAATATTAAAATATAGTTTATGAAGATAAGTGCATCTTCAATATGTGATGGCCAAGCCATATTTAAGGCAACCATATCCATTGTAATTTATCATCCATTCAATTATTATACATTTATACATTTAATTATTTGAAGATGGAACATCTTCCTCCTAGACCTAGATACATGCTGACTTAATCCAGATACAGATTATCCATTACATCGGATACGATGTAACATTGGTATCAAAGCTATACGACCCTTGGCCATTATTTACACTTTGTGTAAATTTAGTTTTTAGGGTTTCCCTAAAATATAGGACATTGTCCAAAAAAGAAAAGAAAAAAGGAAAACGTAAAAAAAAATAGTTAAGAAAATAAAAGAAAGAAAAAAAGTTAAAAAGAAAAGATAAAAGATAAAATAAATAAATAAAAACACCCCATCATTCCATGTAGCCCTACAAACAAAAACAATATTAATAAAATAAATATTATTGTATAATATTTTAAAACTTATTAATCCACCTTTTAATAAAATATTTAAATATAATATTTTATATTTATTATTTTATTTCAACACATTAAATAATTATAATAATTATTATTAATTCATGAATTATTTCAAAGACATTTGTTGTCTTTTATTTCTCCATAAGTCAAAAGAAGCGTCCAAATACACACATTTACATAAAATGACCCAAGCTATAATGGAATTAAAAGACAAACTTGAGAAATTGAAGAATGACATCAAGGCCCTTGTTGCCAACCAAGAAAAATTAAAAGAAGAAACGAAAAATAACAAGGCACATACGCAAGAAATCAAAGAAGATGTTGTTCTAGTACTAGGAAGAAAACTTGACGACAAAGTAGACATCATGCACGAGAAACAAAAATAGTTAGATGACAAGGTGTGTGCGATGACACAAAGCTTAAGCACCATGGCACAGAACTTAAGCATCATGACACATAACCGGAATACCATAATGGAAATGTTACAAAAACTAAGGTCTAATATAAACCATATCAGTAACTCGGATATGTTGGACCACTATGTCAACAAAAATGAGAGTAAAAAAATTGATCAAGACAATAAACAAGACAAGGAGACTAAATATCTTAGGGATGACCAAAATACCAATAATATATTTGATAAAGATGAGCTCAACCAAAATCATAATGAGAGTCAAGCCAATATCGTTGACAATAAGGACGATCCATACAATGACAAAAGATGGATCCTACAATATGCAAAGGAATCAAATATTGTAGATTGATCTTCTACCTTAACTCTTCTACCACCCTGGAGAAACCTAAATGTAACACTATCAGGTAACTTCTAGTGTGAGAAGCCTCACGAAACACCCCTTCTCGAGATAACTCGTAAGCATAATAAAATGAAAACATTAAGTGATGACATCCTAAGTATCGTAGGACAAGCGACTTCTAAAACAAGGCTTGATATGGCCAGTCACAAAAATATTCCTCGTATTCATGTACAAGAAAAATGGGATAACAATAATAAACATAATGGAGTACAAATTCAAGTTACAAGCGAAAAGAAGATGACAAACTATTGCATAAAGACCAAGCACATACCTGATACCAGTTCTAAAAAAGACATAAAGAAAGTAATGCCATTGTTTCAACACAAAACGAGAATGAAAATACGACAACTATAATCTAATCTTTGAGGACAAAGCTTTCCTAAGAGGAAGACAATGTTACAACAATAAAATAGTAATACATAGGTAACTATTCCTAATAGTAATTAATAATATTAAAATATAGTTTATGAAGAGAAGTGTCTTTTGAATATGTGATGGCCAAGCCATATTTAAGACAACCATATCCATTGTAATTGATCATTCAGTCAATTATTATACATTTATACATTTAATTATTTGAAGATGGAACATCTTCCTCCCTAGACCTAGATACAAGCTGACTTAATATGGATACGGATTATCCATTACACTGGATACGGTGTAACATCTACCATCAATAAACAAATTCACCGTTCAAGGATAAATGCATTTATAACACACTCGGCCTCTCTGTCCCCATTTTCTTGTGAACTTCAACCCAATTTTCCAGGAAGTAATCTTGTCATTTGGCCCACTGCTCAAAGAACATTTTAGGCTGAGTGCTTCATTATTTGCATTGCTAAGTAATCTATGAAAAGTTTTATTGTATGGATTTTAGGTATATTGTGGCAAATACGATATCATTCATGTTTTTGTTTAAGTTTCCATATTTGTCAACTTTCAAGGGAAAGTGAGGAAGGGGTAACTTTCATTTCATCATTTAATGAGGTGAAACATGATTTTTTAAAAATAACCTTATTAATAATAATGAATAAACTTTTATGAAAAATTAATAAAAAAATTTTGATAATTTATAAAAATGTAATTATTAATAATGATTACTTAATCCGTACTTTTCAATAACAATTATTTATAAAAAAAATCAACAATTATTTAAAAACTTATATTATTTATATAAGTTTTATAATTTTTTAAATAACTAATATGTTAATTTCTATTATTATTTATTATGTCCCCGCCAGAGGGATATATATGAATCGGTCAGATGCATTAATCTCCAACAATTTGAAAAAATTTCATTTTAAACTACGGTTTTTATATAGTACAGGGTAACTTTTATTTATGGGTTTTTTTAATTATTGATTTTTTTAAATTGTTATTGGTTCTGTTAAGGTGACGTTGGCTTGGATTCCCGTGCCCCAAGACCCGACGGCGAAATGATGTCAGCAATTATTATTCCCTACAAACAGAAAATTAGATATCTGCCATTGTTCTGCCAGAGGCTCTTGCAGTGCAGTCAATGTTCTCAGGAACTTAAATGGCACTGCAATAGATGGAATCAATGGTTGTCGTGGCAATTTGCATGCAACTAGATCCAGGCAACTTTGCATTGTTTCAATCCCCAGGCACATTTAGTATTTTATAATGATAACAAACAATTGTAACAGGGAATAGGGTTGAGGAATCGAATATTAGGGTGTTGATAGAAAACAACGAATGTATAAGACCAGGGGATGGCGAGAAATTAGCAATGAATGCCGAGAAGCGAAGTTGCAAATTTCGGATGAGGGTTTGGGGTCTCTTTTCATCTGCGTGGGCTGTATGTTTTAGTGTTTTAGGGTTGGCACGGGAGGCCTGAACTTCTCTCTCTTCATATGGAAGATCATACATCCTGTGCCCACAGTTAAGGCCATTCTATTCAATCTTTAAAGTTTGGATGGAATGACAACGGTCAGACAACCGTAGGGCTGGATCCACAGATGGAGGTCATGTCCTCTGCCTCTGTCTACTATTGTTTTGCCCACATTTTATCCCTTTTATAATAATAACGATTCGATGCCATGAATAACCTAAAAAGGTATAATTTGTGTAAGGAAGCATTGATATTGTAATAGTTGTTTCCTTATGCCTGAAAAAGTGAGAATAATCAAGACTAGTTGCAGTGTAGCAGGTTTCTGTGTTGTCTTTTTTTCTTTTTAAGTCGAATTTAGTAAATTATTAGTAACTAGTCTATCCATAGCCTGCTTGAAGGCTTTCTGTTATTGAACAATATGCTTATGGACCAGTTAGTCTGTGTCGCAAAGTCTTTTCCACCAAAGAATATCATGTTGTCCCAATTGCTCATCAGGCTTTTCATAAAGACTATGTCATAGGCCTTAAGTTCAGAAACGTACAATTTATCAGGATTGGTTTGGAAGCTGTATGAAGTAAATCTCTGTATAAATGGGTCTAGATTCATTTTTGAAAGAAAAATTCAGTAAACTGGCACACTAAACTTTTATGACGTTTTTTAATCTACTTCATTTTTGAAATACTATTATTGAATTGTTGTTTAAGTTGATTTGGTCAAGAGGGGAGGTTGAATATTAGTGTTTCGAGAGATAACAACGAGTGTATAAGAGCACGTGGGGGTGACGAGTTAGAAACAAAGGCCCAGAACTGAAATGACATATTTTGGATGAGGGTTAGGGTTTTCTTTTCAGCTGGGGAATATTAGTGTTTCGAGAGATAACAGTGAGTGTATACGAGTAAGGCAGGGCGACGAGTTAGAAACAAAGGGCTAGAACCGAAATCACAAATTTTGGATGCGGGTCAGGGTTTTCTTTTCATCTGTGTCGGTGGCTATCCTCTTTGGTGTTTTAGGGTCGGCATGAGAGGCTTGGGCTTCTCTCTCTTCATAGAGAAGTTCATACATCTTGTGTCCACAGCGAAAGCCATTCTATTCGACCTTTAAAGTTTGGATGGAATGGCAGCGGTCAGACAACCGCAGGGCTGGATCCACAGATGGAGGTGTTTTCTGCCTTTGTCTACTATTCCTTTGTCCACATTTTATCTTTTCTTCTTTTCACATTTCTGTGTCATGAGTGCTACAAAATTGGGGTATTTGTATATGAAAATTCCGGCTTGTAAGAGTCTTTTGCTAATGCTTGAAAGAAGCGATAATGATAATGACTGTGCGTGGTTAAATAGGTTTCGTAGAAACTGCTAATAACTAGCATATACATGACATGATTGAAGGCTTTCTGTTACTCAACAATGGGCTTATGGATCAGTTAGGTAGTACGTGCAGGAAAAACTTTGCTTTGAAAACAATATCGTGTTATCTGAAATGGTAATCATGGTTTTCACGAATCTTGTATTATGGCCCTGAGCTCTGAAATGCACAGTTCATTTGGCTGGTATGGGGATGGATGAGTTGGGCCACATAATACAATGCCAAATTCAAGCTGATATTATGGCCCTGATTTCTGAACTATACAGTTTATTGTTCTGGCATGGGGATGAGTCGGACTACATAATCCAATGTCAATTCAATGGAATATTATATTTACATTTGGAGCTCCTTGAAGTCAATTGTTGAAACAATTTGTGTTTTCTTGGATTTGGACGAGGGTTAGTGTTTTCTTTTCAGCTGTGTAGGTGGCTTTCCTCTTTGGTGTTTTAGGGTCGGCACGAGAGGCTTAAGCTTCTCTCTCTTCATAGATAAGATCATACATCTTGTGCCCACAGTGAAAGCCATTCTATTCGATCTTTAACGTTTGGATGGAATGGCAGCGGTCAGACAACCGTAGGGCTGGATCCACAGATGGAGGTGTTTTCTGCCTCTGTCTACTATTCCTTTGTCCATATTTTATCTTTTTTACTTTTCACGTTTCCATGTAATGAGTGCTACAAAAGTGGGGTATTTGTGTATGAAAACTCTGGCATTGTAAGCATCCAATGCCAGTCTTATGTTGACAGTTTTAGATAGTCCTCCGAAGCATCCAACACACTTTTTTCCATTTCCCATCATTTGAGGCCGAAATTGCAACTTTCTTGTCATGGAAACCCAATATGATGGATTACAATTCATTTATCTTTGATTGGATATGCTCTACTTTTGAGAACTCAGACGGCAATCTCAACTCAATAAAATTTGATGAATAAAATTTGATGAGAAGATGGCCACACTTTACCTTCCAAATGTAAAGTTAGACAGCAACACAGAGGTGATCCTCAGAAATCTGGTGGCATTCGAAGCTTCAGCTGCGCCAGGTGCGATGGTTTTTACACAATATACCGATTTAATGAACAGAATGATCAACGCCGAAGAGGATGTGAAATTGTTGA
The DNA here is from genome assembly GCA_001517045.1 of Pseudotsuga menziesii. Classification (NCBI taxonomy): domain Eukaryota; kingdom Viridiplantae; phylum Streptophyta; class Pinopsida; order Pinales; family Pinaceae; genus Pseudotsuga; species Pseudotsuga menziesii. Next base: position 193,832 of record LPNX011068991.1, on the reverse strand, counting down.
GACAAAGTGGAATTATTTGCAACCACCTAGAAAACCATGGAGAGGTTGCTAGCCTGTGGAACAGCATGGGTAAGTGCGTTAAGCTCACAAAGGTTCGATATCTCGACAATGTTATATAGGATGTGAACGGATACTCTAATAGCTGCAACACTACTTTTGGCCTTCACTTGCTTGCAAGCTTTCTGCTCTTTGTATGATTGTAAGAAGTGGGTAGGAAATCTGCAAAACTAAAGGTACGCGCCAGAATATTGTCGTTGGTACAAGTATGCTTATCACGCTGAAACCTGCACAGCAATCTAGTCCATGTCTTCCAACTAGCTCAATGCCTTGTTGCGGTTATGACACATCAACACATCAAGATGTCTGTCTAAAAGAACTAGCTCAATGCCTTGTTGCGACATCAAGATGCCTGTCTATAGTTTTAAAAATTAAAAATTATATTTTATTTCAAATTGATGGACTTTATGTTGCATCGTATATATATGTGCACCAACACATTTCTCACCAAGAAATTTACCAGACATGTTTTTAATTCATTTATTTGTAATTATATTTTATTTTATAAATATGATATTATTCATATAATATCATATTTTTCTCCAGTGCGTGAGAGCGATCATGGCACGTTTTGAGAACAGATAACACCTTCACGTGAAGAGATGGAGCAGCTGTGATGGTGGGAGCTTCTGCGAAGATATGCCATTGCATGTTGGAGCACTTTAGATCTGGTGTTATATTTTGAGCATGAAATAAGTCGGCAGCGGTTTGTCCATGTGGAGCGTATGAGTAGGTATTTTGATCGTATGAAAATTAGTTTTAATTTAATTAGATACACATTGCACACAATAATTATTTATAAGAATCTAGTTATTTATGAGAATCTTATAAGAATATGGTTTAATAAATTAATTTAAAAGAAGCAAAAATTTACATAATATATGAAATTATGAAGAAAAAAAATTAGTTTCATCATATTGATTACACTAAACTTGTACTTCCATGGCTAAGAAATTGTGGCAAAATAATTTTCTTTTTTATTACAATTTTTCTGCAAAAATATCATATTTCTATAGCTTATGTCTTAGAGCAATAGTTGTTAGCACCTGCGGGGACATTGCCACCTAGTGGCTCTTGTTTCATTATTAATTGTTATTAAACCAAGTTATTATTATTTATTTCATTATTAATTGTTATTAAACCAAGTTACAGGACGTCGATTTGAACGGTAGAAAGGGCGGTGCTGCCACTTGACACAATTGAAGCATTTATCAAAATTTGAGAAATTTTGGTACCGAGACATCAGCTATAATTTTGTGATTAATTAACGGATTTTCCATAGTTTTTGGTAAATCGAAGAGTATAGTGGTTTCAGGGCAATCCTCTTGTAGAAGTTACAATAAACTTCTTCCCAAAAACAGGGCAATCGACGAGAATAGGCTGGGTAAAAGTGAAATGTGTATGTGCCCCTTGCAAAAGCCATCATTTAAAGTATAACTTAGCTGAGTCCATCACTTATTTTGGCATTTCACTCTCTGCTCCAAAAACGTTCAATATCTAGATAGAACTGGAGAATAGAACCAATCTTTTTGGCTTTCCTTCGTGGGACTGCACAGCATCTGATTACTTCTCCGAGTTATATCCTTGTATTATTCTCCACCCGCAGGCGCCCTCACAAAAGGATGCAGTTCGAATGTTCTGTCAGATACAGCAGTTCTTCCCAATCAGTAGTTAGCTAGAGCGATATTTTCATGCACTTTGTATCATGAGAATATCCTGAGTTGTGATTTGTATTCTAATTTTACCTGGTGATCAATTGAATAACAAACTAGTGTAACTTCATGTCTTAGTTTGCCAATTTCGAATTACATTTGTATTATCAAACGCTAGAGGTAGGGAATATGTTGACAGTCTATCCATGCTCTCCTTTTGTTTAAATGTATGCCTGCACTACATAGCAAAAAAGATAGAAATAGAGGGATAACCATTGTAATAGAGATAGAGAATTAGCGACTGTAAAATTGACTGGTGATTTCATTAATAAATTGTTGATGTGGTTGATGTCCTGAACGCATTCGTGGTATCTATTTAGCCCGTAGCTCTATGAGTTTCCTATAGCGTGGGAGGGCACTCAATCTGGACAATGCTGCATTACATCTATATTAGATAGTTATGTTTCGTTTTTAGTTTATATTTCTCTATTCAATAGCTAGTTGTGTTGTGTTCGTCATTATTTAGTTTACTAGTTTGCATAAATCGTAGATTACATCCAAAAGATTGTTTATAATAATTTATTCTAACCGTTTGATTACATGCTTCTATTTGCATATGTGATTCTTCATAGAGAACAATATTTCATTGAAGGTTGAAAGACAAGTTTTACTTCACGTTGTGTTGCAGAAACATTTAAGTCGAATCCAATTGAAAGAATGTGACTGGTGCTATTAAAGTAACTCTATAATTGTCAATCCAATGATAAAAAGACATCTCTGTGGAATCTTAGTTTGTGCAGTAGCTTGTTAATCTTTTCCTTCATAAATCAATTGTATGTTTTGATTTGGAATTTTGCATAGTTATCTACATGGATCAGTTTCCATTAAAGATTGAAGGATTGCATTTACTTCACTTTGTATTACATGAACATTTGAAATCCAACATGAACGAAAGACTGGACTGTAATCTATGTTTATGAAAGTATCTATGTGGCCATCAATAAAGTGGTTGAACATTTATGTAATGTTATTAATTTATGTTTTCAGTGATTTTCATTACAAGTGTATTGTAGGCATGTCCACTTATATTGAGATCTAATGAATTAAATGAACAATTGTTGCATGAACTTTCTGACTTTATCAACATATTGAAATGTTGTGATCGATGTCTTTGTTAACTGAAATTCTTGTAGACCTCAATTCAAGTGATGAATTCCTATATTACTTGGTTCAGCTAGTTTAGCCTCCTTAGCTAGGCTTTAATTTTGCATTTCCTGTGCTTTCATCTCAAAGTTTACGAGCCCTTGGGTTGATGATTTAATGTCTAAAATTATGCATATAATTTGACCGATATGGGTGTAAATGACCCAAGCGGTAGATGCGAGATTCTTTGACCAATGACTTGCTCCATCAGCGAAGCTGATATAACATTCTGTATTTGAAGTCATTTGCAAAGGAAAAAACATCTTAAAAAAAAAAGAGTTTGGAAACATTTTTTAAATAACAAACTAAGATAAACAAAGATTGTGATGTATCTACAATTGTGTGTTGAAATTCAATGGTATGGCTTAGGGATATAATTTATTTAGGTACTACCCATTGATAGGGATAACATGAAGTCCTCCTTTTGGTAGTCCTAGCACATGCACCCCCTTGGGAAGGCATTGTTTGACCATATAGGTTCCTTACCAAAGTGGGGTCATCTTACCTGGTCCCGATTTAGTGTCTTTTTTTGCATCAAACACGAGGACAAGACCACCTTCACCGAAAATGTGAGGGTGAACTTGGTGATTATAATGAGCTTTGGATCACGCCTTCATAGCCTCATTCTATTGTAATGAGATGCGGTGTTGCTCATTGAAGTATTACAAAGTGAGCAAGCATTTCTAAGCACATGGGTATTAGGAAGTAATTCAACAACGGCTTGAAGGCTGGGAATCTCACACTCTATGGGTAAAATGGCCTCGACATAGTAAATAAGATTAAAGGGAGTGTGGTAGTTTTGACTGACATTTTGTACACCTAAAGTGCATAAAAGAGCATGTGATGCCAATTGGTCTTATTCTTGTTAATTGTCCTTTGAAGCATGGTTTTGAGGGCTCTATTGTCTGCCTCAACTTGGTCATTTACTTTAAATTATTATGGGGTGGAAAAATAATGGGTAAACCATAGTAATCAAGATAGTTCCTAGAGATATCATTCAAGAAATGAGTTTTGTCATTTGAGACCAACTGTTTATACGTTATTAAAAAAGAATCGAGTGACTATGGACATTCATGTTGTTAAAAGTGGGCATTGCCTCAACCCACTTAATGAAGTGATTGATAATGTACATGAGGCCACTAGCGGAGATGACCTGAATTTCCATGAAATTAATTCCCTATTTGTAAAAGGGACCAACCATGATGATGGGGTGTAAAAGAGTTGGAGGATCTCGTGTCTTCTAGGAAAAGATTTGACAATTTTCACATCATTTAACTGCGTGAGTGCAATTTTTTAAGAGTGTTGGCCAAAAGTAGCTTGTGTAGAGGATTTTTTGGGTGGTATCCAACCCATACTAGTGGTCACCGCATGCACCACCATGTCAATAATTGAGGACACACTTGAACTTGTCATGGGATAAGCATCATCATAACATGGTGTCATCTCCTCTCCGATAAAGAACATCTCCAATGAGGAGATAATGAGGGGCTTGGTGACGAATATGATGAAGGTCGTCCTATGAGAGGTGTAAAGTGAACTTTTGCGTGCAAAAATATACGAGGATGTAGTTGGAGCACAATTTTCGTTACCAAAACTAGTAGGTGATAATATCCAATATAATTGCCAAAGTTAATCCATGAGAGGGGGTTAACCCATGTCGCGAAAATCACGGGAAAGTTGGCGCAAATGCCAACAATATCCCCCCTAATGTTACCCGGGTGAGTTTCAAACTCGAGACATGTCACTCTGATACCATTTGTTGGAGCACGATTGTCATTAGAGCAAAACACATAGGTGTTAATCTTCGATACAATCACCAAAGTTAAGATCCACGAGAGGGGGTTAACCCATGTCGCAAAACTCATGGGGAGTGTTGGACACAAATGCCAATAGATGTCTCCATACCAAGGTCTTCAATGGAGATTTCAAATAAGTGTATTTGTCAAACAATTGATTGTTTACTAGGAGTCCTACTGCAATATCCAGTAGATCAACGGTCAAATTGTTGGAGATTGATGACACAACTAGTGAACTTACCATTGATAATTCATCGACTTAGAATGTATTGCATAGGGTTGAATTTTGTGACTACGGGTTTTCTGTGAAGCATGATGTAATGGTGTATATTTTGTACTGAGAGGATGGCAATCAAGGCCAATTTCTCATCATGAATGCAATTGATTGGTGGTCTTGATAGTGTTTTTCTAATGTAGTAAATTATGTGTTCCTTATGGTTCTTAGCTTCTTGAATCAAGGAATCAACGACTGAACAATGAGATGTCGAAATGTAAAGATTAAAATCTTAATCAAAGTTGGGTGGGGCTACCGAAGTAGTAGAGTTAAGGTCATTTTTTAATGCCTTGATGGACTATTGTGCTTGGTGGCCCCATTGGAAAGAAATTTCATTTCCAAGGAGACATAAAAATCCCTACGCTTAAGTGGTGTAATAATGGAAGAAATAACGTAGGAAGTTGGATTTCCTTGAAGGCTTTGTAGCTAACATCACATCTTTGGTGGGGGGATTTTAAGGATAGATTGAACTTTCAAAGGTTCAATGGTGATCCCTTGTTGAGAGGCAAAAAACCCAAGCAAAACTCATATTGTAACAGAAAACACACATTTGAGGGGATTCAAAAGTATGTTGTATTGATGACATCATAGAAAAATGGTTCAGATGTCGTTCAAGTGGTCAACACGTTTCTTGGATTTGATCATTAGGTCATTTAGGTAGGCTAGGATGATTCATGCTAAGGCACTAAAAACATAGGACAAAGCACGCTAGAATATGGCTGATATTTTTCAATCCAAGTGGCATGACCCAATAGGAGAAAGTGCTCCATGGCATAGTGAAGATTGTTTTGTATTGATCTTGTTGATGAATCTATATTGATTGTAACCAAAAAATCTATCCATGAATGATAGGACTTTGTGTCCAACAAAAGCATCAACTTCTTGTTCAATAAAACATGTTGGGAAGTTGTCTTTGGGACATGCCTATTCAAATCTTTGAAATTTGTACATACACAAAGTGTACCATATTTTTTATTAATGGGAACTAGGTTTGAGACCCATGACGTGTAAACAATAGGGTAAATACATCTTGCTTGGTGTAATTTCTCAATTTGTGATTTGATCTCAAGAGCTTTGGAGGGATGGATTGGTTGTTGTTTTTGTTGTACCAGTGAAGCATCAAGCCATGTGTTGATATGATCGACAATGGAGGGATCAGGCCCTGGAATCTCTATGTATGACCAAGCGAAAATATCCCTAAACTATTGGAATATTGCTTTGTAAGTACTAACCTCTTGTTGAGAGAAAGAGGCACCACGTGAGATGTTTTCTATAACATTAGGAGTGACTAAAATATCCACCTTAATGGTTGGTGATATCTTGGCCATGTTTCCTTCTTTAGAAGCATGAGGAGAAGGAATAGGATATTTGAATCGATTGATGTGGTTGGGAGGGATAAAATCCTTGTTTTTGGTGGAATATTGATCTTTCATCGTGGTTCTAGATGTGTCTCAGGACATGAAGTAAGAACGATTATTCATATCATCTCACGGTGTCTTAGGAGAAGTCATTTCTTCCAAGATGTCTTTGTATGAGTTAAACAGGTAATCGAGGGAGTCATTTGGAACCGTGGGTCCAATTTGGATCGGGTTTGGAATGCGGTTGGTTGATACGTTGACTTGTTGCAAAGGTGTCATGTCGACCATATCGAGAAATACCATGAGCATCATTATCACGTCTTATGATGGATGATGATGCCTAGGGGTAGATGTTAGGGTGTTTACTATTGATGTGCCAATGATTCTTATTGTTGATGATGATGGTTAGTATTAGTCGCAGAAGCATTGTATGATGAAATGTAAAACATGTCCATATTTATAGTCGTATCTTGTGACAGAGGTAAGATCTCTTCTTACAAAATGACTTGTTGGATGGAAAGAGAAGGATATATGCATTATGGGGGGATTAAATGCTATAGGCCTAGTGCTCATTCTTCCTGCAAAGTAATATATCGAATGGGTAATGTGTCAACAACCCACATTACTCATAAAAATGCATAAATACTACTACTACTAATAATAATTAATAAATATATCTTGTAAAAAAGAAAACCATTACTCAAAGGGCGATACATTTAGATATATATATTGATCCCTTAACTTGTAATTACTCATCATAGTCATATTCTCATCATATATTTCCTTCTGTCCATTATGGATTACATTTTCTTGTCCTATTCTTTTGGATAGTTCAGTGTGTGTGAACCAGGTTGGTTCATAACATTGGTATAATAATAATAATTAATGAATATGTCTTTTCTCTAAGACATATTTATTAATTATTAGTAGTAGTAGTATTTATGCATTTTAATTTTACTTATGTTCACAAAATCCTATAGGGTTGAGTGGGTTGGACAGTTGCCAATGTATATTCTAGAGATTGAACGCTTATGGGTGTCTGACTTATGCCCATGTCAAAGGGGAGCATATGGGTACTACAAGGACAAATTGAACATTGTGGGCTAGAGAGAATTTCCTCTATTGTTGATATGGAGGTAACAATTATAGATTCAATGAGAATTGTCTGAGAGTGATGAATAGTAGCAAGGGTAGTTCAAAATCGATGTATATATGGATAGTGATGAGTGGTGACCAAAATGAGAGAATATAGGGCATGGACTATTTGTGCACAATACATTACTCTATGGTTTGAGAGGCTCTACTTTTCGAGTAGAGAGAATGTCTACTACTAGTGAGTTTGAGGCTATGTGAGTAGGCATGGATAGCAAGTTTCTAAGCTCTATAAATGTTGGGCATAGATTGGTAAGGGTGTCTTGTTGTGTTGCATAAGGCAAATGGTGGGGGAATTCATGCAGGTGACTTTATTGTTTTTTTAATTTCTTTCGTTGGGGGATTAACTTTCCCAACAATTGATTTGGTGGGGGCACCAATTGCACCATGATTTTTACTGTAGGCCATGAATCTCGAATGGAAAGACATTAATCGGAGTAATGGGTGTAAAATTGATAATTTCGTATGGTTTGGAGGTTATCTACAGAAATGGGGTTTCTTGTATACCTAGGGGAGGGAAGAGGAATGGTACTTTGATGATCGGTACTATCAACAGGGGGTGGTGGGATGGTCCCATTTTCAATTGTGGATACTATTGTGGTGGGAGGTAAGGTGGTACACCATTCTCCACTCCATGTGATGTTGGAGAAGATGTGGAAGTGGTAACATGTGATGGTGGTTCATCTATGAATGAGAATATGGTTCACATTAGGTCATCCACAAATAATGGTATGATTGGGGGATATCCAACATATGCCCCTAGCAAGGACGAGTTTTTTTAGACTCCCGGTCCTATCTCATTGAGAGATGGGGGTATTCAATTCCAGTGGTAGGAAAAATATTGTCCAGGTTGGATAAGGGGCATTTTTCATGGTATACAAATTTGTATAGGGTGACTACTTTCCTGTTATGGGGGAACATCATGACCCAAAATATTGAAGAGGCAATTGTATTCATGGCATACATGTAAATATGTCCTAGGAGGATATTGTAGTCTAAATGTGTATCAATGACTTCAACATTGAGTAGGACCATATTTCCCCCTAGGTTTATAAGGACATTCTGATAGGGACCTTATGGTTGTGAAGGGTGCCCATCATAGAATTTAAGGGTGATAGAAGGTGGGATGAGATATGGGGATCCTAGTTACTTCCAAATGTTTGTATACTATGATACAACTAGATGTACCTTCATCAATACTACATAGGATAATGATAATGTCTTTTAGGGTGATGAGTATCTGGAAGGAAACCAATTATGGTAGTCATGATTCACTGATATCGAGGTTGAAAGTCACAAGGAATGAATCCAAAGGATCGACGACACCTAATATTGTCATTAGATCCTTATTCTAAGAAGGGTAGGGATTGAAGAAGTCTAATGTGGACATAAAATTGGGATATTGGGCCAAATAATTCACTATATTGTAATTATGTGTTGATTTCATATGGGGATTGTGAGCGGTATATCAAAAAGGTGGTTTTGGTATCCTGGGGTAGGGTTATTACTAGGATGTGGAATTTGTAAATATCTACTAGTAGAATCTAGACCATCCTCCCACTGAGTGGATGGGTTTTTTGGAATGTCGTAGGCTTTATTTTGGGTTTATGGATGAATATTTGTAGCATCCACATAGATATTTTGATAGGAACCTTATACCACTGGAGAAAGGCTTGCTTGATTCCAAGTGTTTTGTTGAGAAACATTGCCTTGATTAGAAAAGGGGTGTTGTAACACAAATTGTTGGTGGGGGGGGCACTATTTCCTTTGGTAGGATTTACGTCTGGTTTTGTTGGCCTCCAACATTTATTGACACTCAAGGATTAATGGGAAAGGATGAGTGTAATTGTTGAACTCGAAACACATATTTCAAGTAAAGTTCATCCGAATATTTTTGTTTTTGGATTTTTCTATCGGGATGTCGGTACCACTACTTTGGTTTTGGTAATCAATATTATGATTCAACTTGGGGGGGGGGGGGGGTTCCCCCTTTCCAGGGAGTCTATTTCTATTGTTTGTTCTTTCCTTTCTTCATTCCCTAATTAGATGGATTAGGGTGATTTGATGCATTCAATTGTTCAAACTATTGAACTTGTTGAGCGGTGAAAGTTGAACAAATTATACCTTTGCTTGAGTCACGGGGTGAGGACTAGGTGATTCGAGGAACGATAAGTATGGGTTTTGTGGTGGTATGATTCTGTAAGGATTGTTTGTCTCGTATGAAGTTGGTGTAGGTGCTTGATGAGTCATGGGGTTGGTTTGCATGACAATTGAACATATCCCCATGTTTGAGAAATTTGGACTATATAACCCATATGTTGTTGGTCCAAATGGTGGATGAGGTCCACCTTTAGCGACGTTGATATTCATGGATGGAGGAGGACCACTTTCCGATAAGTTGGGTGTAAGGGATCCATATGAATCATTTTTAGTTCCTTGATGACAAATCGTCCCAACAATATCGTTGACGATATGTGACGTGCTAGGCTAGTTTGATCTAATGGTAGATGGTGAGGAGCATTGAGTAAGATGGTATATAGATACCCTAACCATGAATAAATTAGATCAAAATATTTTGTTTTGAGGATGGCTTCATCTTCAGTCTATGGTATGGTTGTCATGACGTCTTTGGAAATCATTGGTAAGAGGGACTTAAGGAACTGATCCAATAAAAATTCGGGTTCAATTTTGATTTTAAACAATTTACACCATTGGTGGCATTCATGAATATGGTCGGCGATGTGAGTAGATGTGTTTTATTGAAATTTTGAAAGAATCTCCAATTCGAGCTCATAGAAAACCGAGAGTTGGAATTAGGTTAAAAACACAATGGAAATGGACCTAAAGGTGGCATATGTGTTTGTTGGTAAGTTGACATACCATTTAGTTGTTGTACCTAATACTTATGAGGGTTCTTTGAAAGAGTATAAGGTGGATGGTGTATTCAACTATGCTATTGTACACACACCATAGGTGAAATGACATGACATGGTTGGTTGGGTACTCCCCCTATTTTCCTTCAAACTTGAAATGTCTGAGGGAAAATTAAATGATATTTGTGGCTATGTTGGATAGGTTCATTAATGAGTTTAGATTTAAATTGGGGAGACTTAAACTAGCCATAAATGGAAAATTTATTTGAGGAGTCCCCACCATTGTGTGACAGGGAAGTTCCTATGATTGACATGGACATACTAGGGATTGATATTTGGGGTGGGGTGTTGAGCAAGGTGTGACCAAGCACAACATATTCGATCACTATTGCACATGTGTGTGAGTTCAGTGGTGGCCTCCCTCATCAAATATGAGGGGAAGTTGTAGCATAAATTCCTCCTCTAATGGAAGGGAGGTTTTGAATCCTTAAAGAATGTGTAAAAGGAGGTAGCTCCACTATGGTGCTAAATGTGATGGAAGAATGCGAAAAAACTAATAACTAACTAAAAATAGAAAAATGCAACAATATGATGGTCATGGATAATAAATGAAAAATGGTGCAATAGTGGATGCTAAATGAGCATATATGTGGATTTTTAATGTTTCTCTTTCTTGGTTACTCAAGGTTCTTTGTAATCTATAGAAACAATAATGTGTTCCTATATGGACTTATTGTCCTTCCTCTCAAAAATAATAATTAGGCCTTCCAATAACTCTCTTGTTAGATGGTTATGAACCCACTGAAGATGACCAATGAAGGTATGAATACATCAATTATAATGAGGGGTATTGGGGCCTTGTTCAAGAAGGACTAGAAACATTTCCAACAACCAACAAAATTTGACTCGGGTCCAACTATATCCCACAAATTCCACTCGGTGAAAAATCCTAGTTTTTAGCTACTAAGATACCTGCATCAACTGTGGATAAGAGGTTCAATCTCGACCAATAAATTGTTGCCTCCACAAAGAGTTGGTTTTCTCAATGTGGTGAATATAAACAACTCAAACTTAGCTTTAGCATCCTTGGGCAATGCGCTTTCATATATAGGTTTTACCAAACTTGCTTATAACAAGATTTAAAAGTTCCCTAAAAGTCAACAACCACTATTGTTTCATATAAAAAGATTGATAAGAATTATTTGTATGCTTAGACCAACAATCCTAACTTGAACTATACATTTTTTTATGACCTCTAAGTAGAGGAATTTATGTTGGTTCAAGATGCGAGTTGATTTTAAAGGCTTCAACTTGATTTAGGTGTGATAAGGGATATATTTCAAACTTCTCAATATTCTATACATCAAGATCACTGTATGGGTGCAAGAGGAAGAACATACTTTAAGGGGAAGAGTCTTTAGGTCCCTTAGTGTGTTATTGAAGTGAACAAACACACATGTTATTTTATTTATAATGCTCGAAGTAAAGAATAATTTGCAAATATTTTTTTGAGAAAATGAAGTAAGGAGATACTAGCATATGCCATTTATCTTATTATGGATGTTTTCATAGTGGTTAATCATTGTGTTAAAGTTTATGAAATTTCACTATGTTGGAGTTATTCCATAAACTTTAACACAAAAAATATGTGATTTAGGTACTCCCTCTTTAAATGGTTTCTTTGTAAAGTGTAACTATTTTTTTAAAATGAAACTAACACAAGCACAAGTCAAAAGAGAGGTGTTTAGCTCTTATGGTCTTTTATAATTTTCCAAGATTGCTTTATGAGTGTGAGACAAAGAGCAAACTAGAATTGCAAGAGTTTTTAGGTCCCTTGTTTATGTGAAGAGTGGATTTGATCTAAATTTATTTAAATAAGAAAGAAATATGCAAGCGGCTTACCGTATCAACTATTGAAAGCTAATTCATGTGCCTAGACTAATAATTTGTTATAACTTGTGTGAAATTGTAATGATATACCACTACAAGGAAAAGGCCTTGTAGCGAAGATTTTTAGTGTTACAAGATTGGTCAAAATTTTCAAAAAAACCTCCGCTACAACCTCTATTGATGGTACCAAATGTTTTAGCGGAGGCTGTTACAAAGATTTATTATAACTAAAACATCTCGACAACCAGAGGATTTAGCGGAGGTTTTTTTCATCGATGCACTTATGCCAAAGATGCATCAGTGTGCTTCTACCAAATATGCACCGGTGCGCTTCTAACAAAGTTACACCAGTGAGATTTTGTCAAAGATGCATTAGTGCACTTATGCCAAAGATGCACAAGTGCACGTTCACCAAAGAGAAGCACCGTTGTTTTTTTGTCGAAAACCACACTAATGCACATTGGTAATGGAGCACCAGTGCACCTATAGTAAAGAAGCATACATGCACTTATAACAAAGATGAGCATATATGCACCTTAACCAACAGTGAGCATTGATGTGCCCATACAAAAGAGGAGCACTAATGACAAACAACAATTTGTTGTATACAGAAACCTTGTGAACATTCAAATAAAGGGAGGTGATTTAATAAATACATGACAATTTATTAAATGCAGTGATATAATAACTTTGATTTTGAATATTCCAAGTATTAGTTCATATCCTTGTTTATTAATGAATCTCTTATTTACAATTTATAAATGAAATGCTTGCCTAAAATAAAACAAAAATTATAATTTTATAGTTAAGAGCATATGAAATATGGCATAATCATAATTAATATAATCATAATCATAATCATAATAACATAAAATAATATTATAAAATGTATAATAATTAATATTGAAATTTAAGCATTATAATTTAAAGTCTTGGAGCACTGGTGCACCTACAATAAAGAATCATCGATGCACTTATAATAAATATGAGAACTAGCGCACCTTAACCAACAATGAGCATTGTTGTGCCATACAAAACATCAGCAATGATGACTAAAAACAATATGTCATGTACAAAATCCTTGTAAACATGCACATAAAGGGAGGTGATTTAATAAATACAAGATTATTAAAATGTAGTGATATAATAACTTTGATTTTCAATATTCCAAGTATTAGTTCTTACTATTGTTTCTTAATGAATCTCTTATGTCTAATTTAAAAATGAAATACTTCCTGAACATAAAAGAAAAAATATAATTTTGATTGTTTGGAATAAAGAATTTTAGAGCATATGAAATAAGACATTATCAATAAAAATAAAAATAATATTATGAAAATGTTTAATAATTAATATTGAAATGTTAAGCATTACAATTGATAGTAATGGTGATAAAACTAACCATACAAAACCATTGTGAGTGTCAAACCACTCCATTACCACTTAATGGGTGAATCTCTTGTAATTACAAAACCACTCAATTGTTACATGAAAATTGTTTGATGAAAACTCTCTAAAACCACTCATCCACTAGAGTTAATATGCTTAACACAGAGAATCAATTCTTTCATACCAAAGAAGACCACTAGTGTTCCCATGCCTTAAAATAGGACCATCATTACACTTATATGAAAAAAATGAGCATTGGTGTTCCTTCACCAAAGAGATGCACCGGAGCGCCTTAACCAAATAATGGGGGCCATCAGGTTAGACAAGATGGCATAGTTTCCAAAGTTACCAGTACAATGCGCGAATTCATTTGCAGACTTCTTAGGATTTTCTACATGTCACTTCCTTTCCTTTTTCCTCTGAAGTATAACCAGTGTGTTCTTTGATGCAGGTATAGTTGCATACGTCCAATTCATTTGGATGTGTCCCCCTAAAGTTGTAGCCCACTTCTTGACAAAAGAATTCCCCAATTGTCTGGCACATCCATTACTACAACATCCATAGTCATATTGATGTCAAGATACTTAGACAGGTTTACTTGTAGGTTTAAGATTATCCCTACCACATCAACTTCTGTTGCATCCATTGCACAAACATTTTGGTAGGGTTCAATTGTTCCATTACTTTTCTTGAAATTACATTTGATGAAGCACCTAAATCTAACATGCAATTATGGAGAAGAATATTATCTGCTAAAAGAGAGACGTAAAATGGCAGGTTATCTTCTCTTCTTCGATCAACACTATGGAGGACTACAGGAAAATATTCAAGGATGACATGACAATATTCAAGGATGGCATTATTACTTGGAAGAACAATTTCTTTGACAATGTAATGGGCTTTATTCTAATTGCTTTCTAAAGCTTTTAACAATTTTTCATTTTGGCCAAGAATTTGAAGGATATTGGTTGCATAAGTTGAGACTTTAAGACTATTTAACCAATCCCCCATATCAAGTTTTGATTCTACAATAATAGGGGCGTTCATAGTAGGAGGAGTTTCTACCTTGGGTTTATACTGCTTAGCTTTAGTTGGTGTAGACTTGTCCTTCCTCTGATAAGTAGCACCCTTGAATCTAGCATCCCTCATCTCTTTAACCTGCTCCTGAGAAGGATTTTCACCATAATTTCGAGTGATGAAATCCTTCTCCTGATTATAATCTATGTCCTGCTTCTAATTCTGGTTGGATAGGGGGTAGGTTTGGCCTACCATGTTCACAAACTCGAGCTTGCTTAAAAGTACATCTTGATTACTAGTCTCGAGGAGTCCCTGTTCCATGACTTGGTTTGCAATATAAAAAGTACTTTCCTGGTGGAACTAATCACATGGACTACAAAATGGAATTGCATCTTCTACCATGTTGGTTAAATCTAACTGGTTCAGAATCCTAGGCTCTTGAGTTGGTGCTTTCTTCTAATATAATTGGTTAGGTTTACGTTGAAAGTTCCTTGGTGCATGAGATACCTGATTTCTTTCCATCATCACAAACCTATTTTGAATATGATTCAACTATGCAGCATGACTGACCATTTGTTGGTTCTGATTTGTCACCAAGGTTTTCATCATTTCAAACATTTCCTCCATTGGATCCTTGGATGATTCATTTCCCACTGATTCAACAAATTTTCCCTTAAATTCTTTGTTATAGGAATATTTTCCTCCAGTAAATACAGGTATGTTAGAATTACCAAATGATTGCATATTCTTTTCAATTTCTTCAGCCAAATCTTGGGCTTCCTTTAAATTAGCAGGTTCTTTATCTCTGAACTGGTACCTCAGATCACCCATGAAAGATTCAATATAATATATGAGGATAAAAACATCATTTGGCTTGATGTCTTTGTGAACATCAGAAACAATGTCTCTGAATTTCTTATTGAATTTATCCATAGTTTCATTTTCCATCTTTTTAATGTTATGGAGGGAAGCAAGTTGATGTCTTGGTTCTTTTTTCTCTCCCCATTTCTTCTTAAAACCCTGAAGGAATTCATCAAGTGTTTTGTAAGAATTATCAACTAATTCAAGGTACCAATCTCCAACATCTTCTTCTAATGATAAAGCAAAAATATTCATTTTGACACCATCATGGTCATGGCTAGCTTCATTGCAATAACCAACTAGAAGCCTTGAAAACTTCTGAAGATGAGACTTGGCGGGGATGGAATTTTTGCCCTGGAAGGTAGGAAGCTTCTTGATAGCATCACTTGGAATGGCGTGAGGAGAACCTGCTATCTGACCAAAGTTAAGGGATTTGAAAAAATTAGTCATTTATTTATATTGATGAGTGTGACTCTCTTCAAATAAATGATGGATATCTGAGAGGGATTGGGACCCTAAATCTTAAAGGATTCTACGAGAAGTTTGTCTATTCAATCTCCTTCTATAATCCCTTTCAGTCTCAGGGATGAGATCGAATACTCATTTGGAGTTCCTTCAGGTAGAATACCTTGAAGGGATATTAGACAGTGGAGTCGTCAAATGGATCGAGTTTAAAAATTACTTTTTAAAGACATGATCTATCAATTTTTTATCTTTTTGAAAAAAAAGAAATGTTAAGTCGTACTCAGGAATAAAAAAATTTATCCCCGACAACAGTGCTAGAAAAATGTTGTTTCCTTTCACACACCTCGTGGAAACGTGGCAGAAATATTCAAGCTACTCGGTGTGTCCTTGGGGGAAAGTCTCGAGTCAAGGAAGTTACCTTGTTCTTGACTCCTCCATTTAGGCCAACTCCTAATCGAAGCCAAGGGGGGTAGACCTTATTACTTTCTAAGGTTGTTAAGGTTTAATGTGATGATGATTAAGTTACTTATGAGTTTGATGAAAAACATCGAAACAAGATATTGCAACAATATATGTTTAAACACATTAACATATAGATTAACTTAACACATAATATACAAAGCATATAGAAGCAAATGATTGTATGATGAAAATACCAATTCCAAAAAATGGAGTCTAAAATAAGAAAGTGTTGTTCTATTGTTGAGAAATGTGTTGCAAATGGTCTTGGTCAGTTTTATATTATTATGGAAGATGAGTGAATAAGATTAGGGGGAAGGGAACTCCAAATATACCCGAAGGTACGAGGAGTATGTACAAAACCCTTATTTGATGCGGTTCCACACAAGGGATATGTGGTCTAAATCGAATTCTCTGAGATGTGTCCAACACTACACCAATGATGATGTAGCCTAACGGTGTCCAGTGGTCGCACCCAGTTGTTCTCGCTTCCTCTATGAACTTTCCCAGCAACGGATTAAATCGAGGTTCTGGATTTTATCCTTGGGAGGTTAATTCAAGTATGAGACTAATTAGACTAGTAAGCCACATTTCTTTTGATGCAACCAATTGTTTGATCGAACCGTAGCGGTGTAGAGCATACAAAACGGAGTCCTGTTGATTTTAAAGATTTTTAAAGACGAAGTTTGTTTGTAAAAAAAAGGAACAATTAACCTCCAAGAATCTCTTTCGGTTCAAATGAACCTCAATTGGGAAAGCAAGGAGGGGTTAATTTTAAGTGAGAAGTAAAAAATCTAACACAAGATACAAGAAAAAACAAAGGTTTTATAATTACGACTACCACACATCTCTTTCCCCTTTCTGGTAACTCGGGAAGTTGTGGGGTTAGTATTTGTATTGCTCTTGATCAAATAAGATATAAAGTGAATATACAGATCAAAGTATACAACTCTACAACATAAACTAAACTAAACAAGCAAAACACAAATATTGACATCGACGTGGATCCCCCCTTGGGGGATGGGGAATAGGGAGTGGGATCTGAACAACCTACTCAAGAAATTTTATTATTCTCAATTACAATGCTTCAAGAGGAATTCCCATTGTTCCTTGTTATCTGGGATCCAAATGCTTACAAAATCATGGAAAGAAAACTACGGAAGTAGGGGGAACCCCTAGGAAGCTCCGAATGGCCCACAAATCAAAATTTGTGCAGTGTTTCATTCTCTTTTTTGGTATACCTGCTAAAATCAACAATATTATGTTAGTAAAATGTGCCCAAAACCACTTTGGAAGTGTTTTTGGACAACACCCCCCCCAAAAAAAATCCAAGTTAAACTGTTAATTCAGAAGAAAAGCGAATAACTAAGAAGATTGGGATTGAAACCCAACTTCTTATGGTCTTGGGAATCCTTTGCAAGTCTGTAAATAAGGAACTTGATGCCAGGTATTCTTATTATTTGAATGAAAGAAATATTCCTTCTAAGCAAGCTAAAGATTTAAATCAAGAAACTACTTGCAACAGATAGAGTTTTCTTTAACCAGATCTGGATGTATGAGATAAAGATATTTGAAACAAAACTAGATCTACAATGCTAGCTTATAAATATGATATGAAATAGATATACTCTTAAAATGAATATCTTGAAATATAATCTAGATCAGTAACCAAAACCGTGAAAAAAATTAAATTTTTAAAGGAAGAAGGTTACCAACCCTGATGAGAAGAATCAACAATTGAAGATCAGTTGAAATGCTTCAAGAGGGTGATTTTTCTTGAAAGGTGAGAAGAGAGTAGGAGAAAGTCATGTCCTCTCTTGTTGATCCAGAACGATGGAGAGGACGTGACGCTAAGATCTAACTGGGCATCTGGTCCCATGAACATACCCAAAATGCATTGAAAGTAAAAGACATATGTAGATGTATAATCCAGGAAAATACAACGGAAGTAAATCTCTAATTGAACCTCTAATAAGCATTCCATACATTCATAATAATTCTTAAAACAAACACATTGCAGAATTAACACAAGAGAGTACTTATCTTGAAAATGAGCTGCCCCGAGCAACTAGCTATGTTGTTGCAACGTTCCACCCAACCATAGACAAGTTGTGATCATCAATATCTCAACACAACTTCCACCCCCAAGTTGGGGATGATTTATACAAGGAAATAGGGAACAACAGGCTCACACATAGCCAAGTACACAACAAGGTTCAACCAAGCCAATCCACAATTGGGTTTATAAGGCTGCTAAGGTAGTGGAAAGGAAGAATTGCTAAGCTAGTGAGCTCAAACACAGAGCTATGGATACCTCTACAAGATCTGTCTAAATTGGTCTCCACAATACCTACACACCTGACATAAGGAAGCATTCCCTTATCTTCTACACAGTCTGTCAGGTCATACCTTCCATTCCAGTGTTCTCCCAGGTGTGCATAGAAGAGTAGCCAGTATCTTTTCATCTTTTGTGAGGTTCCTCTCTTCACTAGGTATATCAAGCCGATTCTGGTCCTCTTCCACTCCTAAGTCTTACTCACAGTTCAGACCAAAACAACGATGCACATAACAACAAACACAAGTGTTGGGTATGAAGAAAAACGTTTTGGCAACCAAAAACGAAATGGTAGAAGGGGAATCAACCTTGGGAGAGAAAATTCATTTACAGAAAACGTTTATGGGCTTCATAGGGGTAGAAACGACCTCTATAAACCCGCAAATCATGAATCTCTCCTCCCCATCCACTTTGCAATACCAAAACAGATTTCCAGCCATGGAAAGATGAAGGAAAGTGCAAAAAAATATGAAGGAAACACCCTAGCTACTTCCATCTTCCAGAGGAAGTGAAAATCGTGGGTGAGGAATGGATTTGGCACACATTTATGGGTGTTTTCATGCCCCACAAGCAAAAATATGATTTCCCAAAATTCATGGCTTGCCCATACACGAAATTGACTGCCATACCTATCAATTCCAAATGCATTAACTGTTTGAACCAACTCCTAGAATAATTAAATGATTGGGTGCATAAGTCAAAATGAGTAGTTGAGATTTTGTGGGCCCTCTCATTTACATTTGGCTTAACACTATTGGCTCAAAGGTTTGAATGATTTCCATCCCTATTCCATGTGAAAATCATGCCCCCATCTCTTGTTGCATTGCATAGCTAGTTGTGGCTATTTTATTAAATTGCATATTTACATGATGTCTCAATTTATATTGTGCCTGGCTAGCACAAGAACCATATGTATCGATTTTAATTGTTGATACATAAAATGCTAAATCGATGGCAGGGCCTTGGCCTTGAGCTCCTCACCAAGATTTAATAACTATATTTACATCATGTACAATTGTAATGCAATAGGGTCAAAATCGGGATATTACAAAGAAACAAACTAGATCTCCTTCAAATCCACCCAAGAGAAACTTGAAAGACACTTTCACTTGCATAAACTTGTTAAAGGGTTAGTGAAATAAAAAATGTGAATGAAGAGATCATACTCACAAACAAGTAAATATCCAAAATCTTGAATTTGAAAAAATGGAATTTTCAGTAAGATTTGAAATAGCAATGCTCATCCTATTGATCAATACTAATCATTTAGGCCAACCCTTCAATATATTATTAAATAAAATGCAAGATTCAACACTCTAAGTTACCTCAACCATACAAGCATAGCATCATCCAGTTGGAACAACAATCCACAATATGACCTCCAAAGCCAATATTTATTCACATAAAATATTCAACAGATTACAAGTAAGAGCAGAGGTTCCATACACTTCATCCCAAAGAGAGTGAATGGACCTTGCTTAAATAGCCAAGAGAGACCCAAGAGGGGTGCTACCTACACTGAATATAGAGTGGGAGGTGATCTAATTTAATGTGAGTCAAACTGGGTTGAAGTGAAGAGGAAAGTGCCACCTATATTTACAGTGAGCTTTAATTGTAAAAGAAAGCTTGTCTTGCTTTTGAGGTTAGGATACCTCAAACCCTTCTTAGCAGGGTCTAAGAAAACCACGCAGAGTCCTATATGCAGAGTAGGTGCTCTTTGTATCTGTAGGTGCTGATTTTACCTAATAGTTGTAGCCGAAACAAAACTAATACAAAAAGATTACAAAATTATATGGTGTTGTGTTCTATTGTATTATGGTTCTTGATGATTCAAATGCTTGTGATATGTGAATAATGAAGTGAAAGATGTTTATGAAATGTTATGCAAATGGTAGAATAATGGAGTGATGAATTGGTAGTTAATTGTGACAAGCTAAGAAAAGTTATAAAATTGGTTTTACACTGATTCACCCCTCCTCTTGGTGTCTAACAATTGGTATCAGAGCTAGCCTTCATCACAAGCCTAGCAAGCTTGAAGGAGTTTCGTAGACACAATAGAAGAAAATAAAGAGTCATCAAGCAATGACGTGCCTATACTTGATATTACAGATTATTTCAGTTGGCGGAGTAAACTGAAGGCTTATCTGAAGAAGTTTGGTATTTGGGAAATTGTTATCAATCCACCCGATCCATCAAACAAGAAAGGAAAATCAGCTGCACATAAGGAAGCAAAGAAGGACAACACTACAGCCTTGAAGTTCCTCTTGGATGGACTTCCCAGCTCAGTCAAGGAAAGTGTAGGAGAGAACACTTCAGCAAAAGACCTATGGTTCAAGTTGGAGAGTGAGTATCAGAAGGCAAGATTAAAACCCGAAAAGACAGATCAGGACTCAGAAGACAAGCCCCCAGAAAAGCTCAATCAAGAAGAGGACTCCAGTAAAGATATGAACTCTTGTGATTATAATGATAGCTTGTGTGATGAAATTGAGAAGGTTCTTGCAAATGATGATGAAGCAATGTTGAAAGCTAAACAAAGAATTATAAATTATGTATGCAACATAGATCACAGAGCTTATTGGTTCTTGAACAAAGTTTATCTTAACCAATCTGATTACAAGATGTTTAGGATGACAACCTTTGATTATATGGATAATCTCCAAAAGAAGAATGTTGGGCTAAAGGAGTTGCTTAAGAAACTTAAGCATGAAGGAGTAGGTTGCCTAAAATTGCTGAAGGAAAATGAAGAAGAAAAAGAAAAGCTAAAGATTGATTTGATCAATCTAACACTAGAACAAAAAACCATGTTAAAGATTCAAAAATACTTGAAGAAGCAAGAGAGGCAAATCTTGATCTGAAAACTCAGCTAGAAGAAGCCAAGAGGATAGAAAAAATCTTGAAGAGTCAGCTGGAAGAAAAGGAGGAGACAGTCCAGAAGTTGGAAATAGAGGCAGTTGGTCTTAGGAAGGAAGGTAAGAACAACGAAGCCTTGGTCAAGTTCCAGGATAGTTCAATTGTCCTAGATAAGATCTTAGATTGCCAAAGATCTCCACTCGACAAAACTGGTCTTGGTTACAAGAAGAACAAAGAAAAATCTGAAGATGACACTTGGTCTCTGAAGACTTCAAAAGCAGGTCCATCAACGTCCAAAGCTGCTCCTTATGTACCTGCACATGATAACAAGGAAGGTGAATGTTCAAAAACACATCAAGAAGTTGACCTCATTCCTCAAAGCAAAGATTCAACTCCAAGAAAGAAACAAGGTCCAAGGTATGAATATGAATTCAAAGGTTATTGTTATTTTTGTTCTAACTTTGGTCATAAGGCTATGGATTGTAGATTCTATTGAAAAAGAAGGGTTGGACATGTGATCAAGTCGGACATGTTGCTGCCACATGTCACACATTGAGATGCTACACCTGCATTGGGTTTGGCCACAAAGCCCAAGAATGTGCAAGTCAAAGAAGTCAACCAAGAATGAGTCCTTCATATACATCAGCAAGAGGATTCGAAGATCAGAAATCAAATGCTTATAGTCAGGGACACTCTCAAGCATGGAGAAATGAAGTTGATCAAAGAAGTGTTGGAAGTTCCAACAGCTCAGTCAGATGTTGGACATGCAACAATGTTGGTCACATTACTGCACATTGTCATATGATGAGGTGTTATAGCTGCAGTGGCCTTGGGCACAAAGCTCAAGATTGTTGGAGTACACAGAAACAACCCTTGAGAAGTTTCCTAGACAACTCCTCAAGGAAAGCCAGTACAAATGAAGGAACAAATGCTCAAAGGACAGATGCCAAGAAGTAGGTATGGATGAGGAAGACCGAGCAGTTGCAGATAGAATAGGTTGATCAGAGCAAGGAGGATGGCTGCCATATGGCAAGCCAAGTGTAAGGTCTCTCATAGACCTTAGCACACCTTGAGTTTAGAAGGCTGGAGGATGAACTCAAAGGACAAAGGATGGTTACTCCAGGTATACAGATGATCCGGAGGATTATTCATATTTAATTTACACTGATCCAATATGGTACAATAGTTATTAATCTATGGTTCAAAGAACATAACACATGTATGTTCCACACATATGCTAAACATAGTGGTGACATATCGCACTTGCTGCGACATACATCGCACCTGCTGCGACATACGTCGCACCTGCTGCGACAGACTTATCACTTGCTGTGACAGACTTAGCTGCGACATACTTATCGCACTTGCTGCGACATCGCGAAGTTAGTGGTGACATCAAACGATTACGTTACGTGTGACGCTATGGTATGGTGCAACATATGTGCGTAACGGTCATTGCAACGTGTTGTGAGTCAACATGTGCGTGGAGTTAGTTGCAACGTTTCGGGGATATGGAACGTCGTGGTAACATAATGCTTGTGCAGTGACTTGGGCGAATTGCATGGTTCAGCTTAGCGTATGGTTGTAACAATAATAAAAAAGATAACAGCTAAGATGATGGAATCGAATCAGTTACTTATCCCTCCTGCTACAGACTTAAATAGGGGATTCTGGCCGCAGTGAAGCTGTTATGAGAAGCTTGGAGAATTTGCCGTAAAGTGTTGAAATGCTGTGGAAGTCGACTTTCTCTGTTGTATTTTAGCTTTCTTTGCCTTTCGAAGACTAAATCTAATTTCTAGAAGAGAGGTCTTAAAGATTTTGTACAACATTCTGTTTACAGTTGCTGAAGTTGTTTCCAGAACCATTTTGTACCATTTAAAAAAAGATTAATTGGATCGATACCCATTGGAGAGGGACCCGGAGACGTAGCCCAGTGGAGGGGGTGAACTCCGTTATCAACTTCTGTTTGTGACGCTCTGATTCTGTGCTTCTTTATATCTGTTTATCAGTTTGTTTTCCATCTGTTTTCAGTATTTGATTTATGTTAATGATGTTCCATTAATTAACCTGTTGAACGCATTCTTTTAACACAAACTTTTAATGCACGCAAGTTGAGGTCCGACAAATCATGTTATGGTATCAGAGCTGGTTGACTGCTTGTGCAAGTTTGTGAATGCTTACCAGATCCAAGTTAAAGCGTGGTGAAGAAGAATTAATTGAAGAAGATCCTGAGATTGGCTCAAGGAGAACATTCTCAAGAACCATGTCTTCTCCACGAGGGGAAGAAGAAGGACATATAGAACGGGAAAAACCTGTTATTTCTAAATCTGAGTTTTTAGAGGCTTTTATGAGCATGGAAGCCATGATGGAAATTCTACTCGATGAGCAAGCAGAAAGAAAGAAGAAAGAATAAGGATCTTCATCCAAAGATGCAGAAGTGAAGAAGGAAGAAAAGGGTAAATGAGTAGGAGGTGATGGTGATCCTCTTTATACTACTCAAACTTTCTCTTCTTCTCATGCTTCTCATTCACATAATGCTAATGCAAATTCTAATATGCCTTATTTCAAATTGGATGTTAAGTTTGAGTTACCAATTTATAATGGAGATTTAGATGCTGAAAAGTTAGACAATTGGATCAAGCAGCTTGAAGTATATTGCAGGGTGCAGGGAATTAATGATGACCCTTCCAAGATTCAATTGGCCACTTTGAGAATGAGTGGAATGGCTCTTACTTGGTGGGAGAGCAAGATTCAGCAAGATCTTCGAAAGAATGGTAAAATTATTTCAGTTTGGAATGAATTCATTGAAGTATTAAGGAAGCAATTTTATCCTTTAGGCCATATCCAACAATTAACCATGGGTTGGCAAATGTTTAGACAAGCTAAAGGACAAAGCATTCAAGATTATACTCATGAATTCAGAAAGAGGGCTATTGCATTGAATGTTGCATTAAATACACAGGAAACTCTTCTTAAGTACATTGGTGGCATGCATTCTTATTTGAGACATACTTTGTTGATGTTTAACCCCAGTAATTTGGATGATGTATGTGTTCAAGCTACACATTTAGAAGCCATGGGTAAGCATGCTAATGATACTTTTGTGAAGAAATCATTTAAATTTGACAGTAAATCGAAAGGTCAAGATAAGGGGAAAAAGAAGATGGCTACTGTTAAGAAAGAGGGTGAAAAGCCTACATGTTCGCATTGTCAGAAGGGACATGATGTCTCTAAGTGTTGGAAACTTCATCCGGAGTTAAGGCCAAAGAAGTTCGGAGGAAACAAGGATAAAGGCAAAGCAAAAGCTACTGCAGCAGTTATTCAAGACTTAGGATCCGACTCAGGTGATGAAACAAAGGTTACAGCTGTCGGAATCCAAGGTAAGAATAAAAGTATCTCACTTCCCATTGATGCAAAATCAAGTTCTAGTGCAAGTACAAATCTGCCATCTACTTCTAAGCAAAATGATAAAGATAGAAGTGCACTGTTTCATGTTCGTGTCATTGCAAATCACACAAAGATTGATACATTGTTTGATAGTGGTTCACAAGTAAATCTGATATCAGAAGAAGTGGTTAAGAAATTGCATTTAGTTACTATGCCTCGTGAAAAACACTATCCTCTTGGGTGGGTTACTAATGATATACAATTACAAGTTACAAAGAAATGTGTATTGAAGTTTGCAATTACTGAAAAGTTCATGGATGAGGTAGAATTAGATGTAGCGCCAGTTGACATTTGTGGGATAGTACTTGGGAGTCCATATTTGTATGACCGGGGAGTACATCTCACAGTGGGGTTGATGACGAGAATGTGGCTTTGGCAGCTAAGGGCAAGAAGAAGAAGGGTCCCAAGAAGGGTGGTGCCAAGCAGCAGCAGCAGCAGCAGAGTGGGCAGAAGAAAGACTTGAGTAAAATCAAGTGTTATGCATGTCAGGCGTTTGGGCACTATGCTTCACAGTGTCCAAGCAAGAAGAAGAAGAAGGAACAGGGACAGCAGACAGCAGCCTCAGCAGAGGTTGATGAGTTTGGTGATGCATTTCAGAGGGAGTTTTCCCTATATGCTGGACAGATGGAGAGAGAGAGAGTCTCTTTAGCCACCAGCACAGACATGGATATGGATAGTGAGCATTCATTGTTGGCAGGTCATCAGGGGAGTCCATCCACCTCTACTACTTGGTATATTGACAGCGGAGCCTCGAGCCACATGACTGGAGCTCGAGAGATGTTCTCGGAGCTATCTCAGATAGGTAGAGATGTGGAGGCTGTCCTTGGAGACAACACCGTTGTTAGAGCTGTTGGTCGGGGGACCATTACATTTAAGAGGGAGTCGATGAGTCCCATGACTCTGAGGGATGTGTTGTATGTCCCTGGGCTGAAGAAGAACCTTGTGTCAGTTTCCACCATTGAGGACAGGGGTCTTGGGGTGTGCTTTTCAGATGGGAGAGTACAGGTGTATCTCAGGGCTACAGGTATGTCTAGTGCCATGGACATTGGAGTCAGATGTGGAAAGCTGTACAAGCTCTTGTTTCAGCCACAGTGCACTCTAGCACACAGCAGCAGCAGTGAGTTATGTGAGCTATGGCATCGGAGGATGGCCCACCTACATCACCCAGCTCTCAGATTATTGAGGAGCATGGTTACAGGATTATTGGAGTTCAGCATTGAGTAGAGTGATGTGTGCAGGGAAAGTACACCAAGACTGCTTTTCCGAGTAGTGACACGAGAGCTGCAGGGGTGCTAGATCTTATCCATTCTGACATATGCGGTCCTATGTCATCAGTGTCTTTGACAGGTTTTGAGTACTACATTAGCTTCATTGATGACTACTCCAGGAAGACCTGGATCTACTTCTTGAGGAGCAAGAAGTCCCCACTTGTGATGAGAGTCTTCCAAGGGTTCAAAGCCCTTGTGGAGAAGCAGACGGGGAGGAAGATCTGGATGTTGAGATCGGACAATGGGAGTGAGTATACCTCCAAGGAGTTCGATGCATTCCGCAGACAGGAGGGCATTCAGAGACAGTTGACAGTTCCTTACACTCCTGAGCAGAATGGACTAGCAGAGAGAAAGAACAGGTCGATTGTGGGGGCAGCCAGAGCGATGCTTCATGATCAGGGGTTACCTTTCTTTCTATGGGCAGAGGCATGTAGCACTGCAGTTTATCTGCAAAACAAGAGTTCATACAGGGCAATGGGGAGGAAGACTCCAGAGGAGATGTATTCAGGCAAGAAGCCTGAGGTGGGCCACTTTCGCATATTTGGCTCGTTGACTTACTCTCACGTCCCTTCTAAGAAGAGGATGAAGTTTGATCCCACCGCAGAGAGAGGCATATTCGTGGGATATGACGAGACTTCGAAGGCATATTGGCTTTACTTACCTAGCCTAAGGAGAGTTGTTGTCCGGAGAGAAGTGAAGTTTGATGAGGAGAGAGCCTTCAGGAAGTCTAGGGAGTTAGAGCAGGGGGAGACACTAGCTCCCACACCTTAGTTGGTACAGGCTTCTTCGATGTAGCTATCAGGTCCACAGGTTTCTGGAGTGACTGGATCACAGGGTACAGGCATAGCTTCTACAGGTTCAGTGATTCAGGTGGCTAGCACTTCAGGGACAGGTTCAGGGTTGAGTCCTCAGATCATAGGTTCGTCAGGCACAGGTTCATCAAGTACTGGTCCTCGGGGTGTTGGACCTTCAGGTACTGGGACTTCCTCAGATGAGGAGAGCCCAAGACCAGTTTGGGAGGAGCAGTCTTCAAGTAAGAGGAAGCCCAAG
>LPNX011068991.1:124735-166035 GCA_001517045.1 Pseudotsuga menziesii | reverse complement strand
TAGAGCAGCCACAGGGATTTGAGATCCATGGGAGAGATTCTCATGTGTGCAGGCTGAGGAAAGCCTTGTACGGACTGAAGCAAGCTCTTAGAGCTTGGTACTCTAGGATTGATACTTACTTGACATCGATGGGATTCCAGAAGAGTGAGGTTGATCCCAACCTATACTTCATTATGGTTGGAGGAGATCCGCTCATTCTTCTGCTATATGTTGATGATCTATTTATCATAGGTGATGAGCGTCTCATTGCACATTGCAAGAGAGATCTAGCATCGGAGTACGAGATGACAGACATTGGACTGATGCATTACTATCTGGGGATGGAGGTTTGGCAGGAGCCTGGACATATTTTCCTTGGACAGGGGAAGTATGCAGTTGATATTCTGAAGAGATTTCGGATGGAGGACTGCAGGCCGATGTGTGCGCCTATGATCACCAACTGGAAGCAACTTCATGCTTCCGAGGGTAAGTTGGTGGATCCCACTTTATATCGTCAACTCATTGGGTCATTGATGTATCTGATCAATACCAAGCCAGACTTGTGTTTTGCGGTTAACACTCTTAGTCAGTTCATGGTTGAGCCTAGGAGTGTGCACTGGACTGCCGCAAAGCACATACTGAGATATCTTGCAGGTACGGTGGATTATGGTCTGGACTACAGGGGTTCGGGTGGAGTCAGCTTGGTTGGGTTCACAGATTCAGACTGGGCAGGTTGTGTGAGGGATTGGAAGAGCACTTCCGGTTGTTGTTTCAGTTTGGGCTCGGCAGCAATGTCGTGGTTCAGTCGGAAACAGAAGTCCGTTGCACTGAGTTCTGCTGAGGCTGAGTATATGGCAGCCAGTCAGGCTACTTGTGAAGCACTGTGGCTTCGCAAGTTATTGGTAGATTTATTTGATCAGCAGCTTAGGCCTACGGTGATCTATTGTGACAATCAGAGTTGCATTCAGCTCTCTAAGAATCCAATGTTTCATGACAGGTCGAAGCACATTGAGATCAGGTACCATTTCATCCATGACTATGTTCAGAGAGGGGCAGTTGAGCTATAGTATATATCCACTGATGAGCAGGTAGCAGACATTCTGACGAAGTCTTTGGGGAGGGGGAAGTTTGTCTTCTTTAGAGATAAGTTGGGAGTGGTGCAGAACACCTTCCTCGGTAAGAGCGAGTGTTAGTTTTGTACCTAGGAATTTGTTCCCTAAGTGACTTTTTGCCTAAGTCACTTAGAAAGGGGAAAAAGGTGACCCTCACATTAAAAGCTACTTAATGAGACTTTATAAAGTTAAAGTCACTTTTTGATAAATTTAAGTGGGTGAGTAAATTTATTTAAGTGATTTAAATAAATGTGATTTTTACTCTCATTGAATCTTAGCCATTGGATTGGATCTTTCTCCACAGTTGGATTAGATTCCCACTTAGGGTTTAGACAAAAAGGGTTGAGGGAGGCAAAACACTTTACTTTTTCATTTTTTTTGAGAATGAGAGAATGAGCTGAGAGAGAAGGAGGTCGAGCTAGGGCATTGGCACGATTCCCAAGAAGAGAGACTGCACAGAAATCGAGGGTACGGACTACATTAATTGTTGGCACAGTTTTCGAGGGTGTACGGACTGCATTTACTGCTGCACAGAAATCGATGGTGTACGGACTGCATTCAATGCTGCATAGAAATCGAGGGTGTACGAACTGCATTAATTGCTGGCGCATTTTTCGAGGGTGTACGGACTACATTTAATGTTGCACAGAAATCGAGGGTGTACGGACTGCATTTAATGCTGGCACGTTTTTCAAGATTTTGAGATGAAATCTTGGGTGGAGATAAGTTAAATTTTCACTGTATTTCTGTTCTGATATTTTGCTGAAGATAATAAAATCTCTCTCTCTCTCTAACTGGTTTTCCCCGTGGGGGTTTTTCCAAGGCTTGATTTTGGCCAAAAATCTCTGAGTCTATCATTTTATGGTGTGATTGTTAAATGTGTTTTTCAGCATGTTAGTGTATTTTACTGTGTGTTTAATTGCTCAGTAAAATTTCATAAGTAACCTACAGCCAATGCAAAACCGGCTGTATGTGAAAACCACGAAATGTTGACATAAACCAACAAACAGTAAAACGCAGAATTTCTTCATTCCCTGATTCGAACTTGCAATTGAAATGAACAATACAGATGCAAAGAGGAAGCACTACTGCAATAATCACAGCTCTAAGAAGCACTGCAAAAGAAAAAAAATTGGCAAAAATTCCAACCAACTAGCCCAAGAAAGTGCTTTGATACATATAACAATAGCAGAGAATAGAAGGAATTTTATTTATCGCAAGCCACTTCGAGGGGGAAACCTCCTTTGAGCAAGCTCAATACAAAAAAACTCGTGTCCTTCATTGGCCTCAACACATACATATATACTAAGTCTAATCTAAACAACTATTACTCCCCTTGAATGTGGGATAATACTATATACTCACGAGACGACTTACAAAGCATATGCGTCCAGCAAAAATATACTAACAAAGTAAAGAGAAGGGTTGACACGGGTTCCTAACAAGCACGTGTTCAAATAACCATGGCTTCAATCAATACTTTTTTAGATGCCCAATCATCATCATAGTCACTGCCTGCTACATGTAAAATCTTTTCAAAAGATTTATCATTTGCAAACAATCTGAACAATCAATACAACTGTCTTTAAATCTTTAAATCTTATTATTTCCTGAGTTTGCAAAACTTCAATTTTGAATTCGATTGTGTCCTTTAAAACTTGTCTCAACCAGAATGACTTAATCATTAAACCAGCGATAACAACTCGGAATGGTTGATTACTAGTCTTATGCATTTCAAACTTATTTCACCACTCAGACATATTGACAATATAAGACACGAATCATTTCTTATTATTTTTTTACAAAATATGCTTGTAATAGGTCACAAACCATATGCAATTTCGAACCAATCAAGACACCCTCAATATCATATGTCAAAACAAGCATGCACCCAATGTTTCTTTTTAAATATGTGAGTAAGACAAAACCATGATTTCTTTACTCATACAAATCAACCTTTGAACAATAAAAAGGTTTAAATTGTATAACAATTGTTTGCATGAAACTTGCATGGTCACAACAAAACATAGTTTTTTTACCAGATAAATTATTACCAAAACGCATAATTGATTTGAAACTCATATGTCAACTCATCTCATGAGGGTCTTAACACCTGTAGTGTCTTTGTTAAAGTATTTACAATATACCATATCATAAAGTTGTTACAATTCCTCAAACAAGTCTTCAAATATATATCTTTTATACGACGGCATTCAAAGTGGTGGCAGAACATTGCTAGTCAATTAGAAACGAAGCTTCGAAAAATATTTTGCATAAAGGTTTGCACACAAGACTTTAATTCTAAAACCGTTTGACTCACAGGTTGTGAATACGAACTAGAAACCCATCAATATTTACGGATGAAGCTTTTGGAAGGGTTATGGTTATAGTTCATTTGCCAACAAAATTGTTATCTTCAAACCATTCAAAACCTTAGACACCACATAGAATACTCATTCATGTAGAACCTTCTCACGAAACAAACTGTAAAATTGCAGAGCATTTCTTATTTTGCAAGTATCGACCTGTTTGAAATCCAAATGATTTCAAAATGATAACAAACTCAAGAGTATTGTAGAGGAAAAGGTTAAGAGTCATTTCAAGCTGGTAAATTCTACGAAAGAAGACTGTGGGCATCTGAGTCCCATAAAAGGTGGTTGTGGGTATTTTAACCATTTCCCCAACATTACAAATTGTCACTGCAGGCATTCTCACAACACACTGCGGGCATTTAATCATCACATGGCAGACGCTTTAACCACAGCATGCATTTAAAACCAACTATGGGCATTTCAATCCATTATAATTTGAACATTTAACAAACAATAGGTATTTCAATCCAATAAACTTGCAAGTCATATTTTAAAACAAACTGGTGGCCAAACAATTTTCCCGAACTGAGGAAAAAGAGCTTTACCTCATTCAGTCCAGACCTATAAAAACACTGCACTCTTAACCCAAAATTCGTCATCATATTTAAAAACAGAATTATTGTTCAAGCGTTTCATCATTCGAGAAAAGGGTAAAGGAAATTATACACACAAAAAAGCTATCCAACAAAGCCATGAATAAACTATTTTGCAAATAAGATATTTGATAAAAAATGAACAGGTTTCCACACATACCTTTTCAATGCTTCAAACACTGTCGAATGAGCAATGAATCAGTTATCCAACCACCAAGTTCGAGTTGATTAGTAGATTGATACCAGAGTGGGGTTTGAATAAACAATGCAACATCCAATACATCGTGAAAAAATGTTGTTGTAGTAGCTGCATGAGACATCCTCACATAAGTCGGCCCCAAAAATTACCACAATAAAATGTCATTTATTGTTGACAAGTTGGCTTCAATAAGTAATGGATAAGTCGGCCCCAATAAATAGTGGACAAGTCGACCCTTAGTAAAATAGTCAAGTCGGCCAAGTTGAAAATTAACTTGGCAGCAATTCAATGTATAAATAGAAGGCACCTCACTTCATTTCAACACACTGCAACAAGCATGTTCACCTCTGCTACAAGGAGTTTGCTACTGCAGCTAGGAGGAGTGTTTTTTGGGTTCTCCACTTTGGAGAAAATTTTATCTTGCTTTCTTGGGGTTTGTGATATTACTATTTGGATGTACATCGATCTTTATTGGAAGGTGTGAGCTTGGGGATACAAACAGCTTTATCTATGGTTGGGAAATAAAGCATGTGTTTCCTTGCTCTCGCTTTCTGATGTCTTAGAAAATGGGGGAACATTGATTTTGACATCCACTCGAAACCTCCATGATGCTTCTAGAAGTCTCAAGTGGACTCCTCAAGTTTTTTTACACAATGGCTAGTGTGTTTTATATAAAAAAAAGAAAGGTCTAAGTTGGACCGAATGACCTATTGTTACAAAATTGCTCTATACAAATTGAGCAGAGTAGTTTATATATCGTTTTGGAGCTATAATCAAAAACTATTACAAAAGAGTTACATCCTTTCAGATTGCACCTGTAATTAAAAGCCTAACTGGTATATATTCTGATAAAAGTACTAGATAACAAAATGCATTTACACTTCATTGATCAACGTAACATAGATGAGAGTCCTAAATTTCTGGGAACATTGGAAATTATTGTATTTGGAGAGATCTAAGGAGAGAGGACATCCTCAGCATCATTCTTCTCATCTAAAATCCTGACATCTTCATTTGAGCTCATGGTACAAACCTTCCCTGCTTCATTCTTTACCTTCCAAGGAGTTAGGTCTAAAGTAGGACTCTGCCTAGAATTTTTCAATTTCAATTTATGCATTTAACAGTCTCCTTCTCAGATTGTTGACCAAAGCTTCCAGATAATCATGTTGAATATGATCAAGCAGTCGGTCTCTGAAATTGCAATCCTCCCAAACCTTTCCCCTTTTCACTAAACCTGAATATTAATATCTCTATCTCGCTTCTGCTTTTCCTGACTTTTATCGGGCAACTGCTCAAACTTATCCTTGTCATCAATTTTTTGGCCCATTGCAATAGTAGCTACAGACTAATCAATATGAGAATTGCTAAAGTAAAGGAACTGATGGAAAATTCCAATGTTGAAATGTATGAAAGACAACAAAAACAAACTGAATAGACACCAAAGAACTTTGTGCAACAAAGTCTTGATACACGCTTAATAAAATTCCAATCTTAATGCTGCGACCAGTATGACCGATTATGTCCTCTACTTTCGACGCAGACTCTACAGTCCTGAATTTGATACTAGTGCGGAGAGAAATAACCCAAAGTGAAAACTCCAAGCACGACTTAAATTTCCAATGAAGAAACTTACACCAGTTTTCAAGAATATAGAGCTTCAACATAACAATCCCTAAAGAGTAACAGTCAAAGCTACCATCATAATCATCATATTTCCAAACATTCTCTACTATCCAGGAAGGAAGACAAATCTCAAAAGAACTCAACATCTTGCTAGTCTTTAAAACAACTATGTTTTGTTTGAAGGATAACAAACATTTGAAGAACTCAGCTGAGGAGACTTGAAACAGAACCCCTATCTCATGTGCTCCAATCCCCAAATGGGACGGTCCGTGTCCGACACGATGACACAGGGCAAAATGGCCTATTTAAAGGTGTTAGATATCATAGATATGGAAATATTTCTCATGGAGTTTGTTGTTCAGAAGCCCTTGGAAGATTGTTGATTACCTTTCGGTGAAGCAACACCTTTTTGGAGTAAGAATTAGTTGGCAAGTGGACACATAGGTGATTTCTTCATCTTCAAAGTGGGCATAGCTTGATGTGATTCATGTCTCATGTGGACATGAATTAAGTGGTTCATGTGCCTTGTGGACAACATTGAGGGTATCAAACGCCCTTTTAGACATTGCTTGTTGGACAAGTGATATTGGAAGAATCCTTGGAGGCTAATGTGAACATCATGTGCTTTCTTGGACCACGATTGCTTTCTTTACCCATACAAATCAACCTTTGAACAATAAAAAGGTTTAACTTGTATAACAATTGTTTGCATGAAACTTGCATGGTCACATCAAAATCATAGTTTTTTTACTAGATAAATTATTACCAAAACACATAATCGATTTGAAACTCATATATCAACTCATCTCATGAGGGTCTTAACACATGTAATGTCTTTGTTAAAGTATTTACAATATACTATATCATACAGTTGTTACAATTCCTCAAACAAGTCTTCAAATATATATCTTTTATATGACGAGCATTCAAAGTGGTGGCAGAACATTGCTAGTCAAAATAGAAACGAAGCTTCGAAAAATATTTTGCATAAAGGTTTGCACACAATACTTTGGATCTAAAACCGTTTGACTCACAAGTTGTGAATTTGAATTCGAAACCCATCAATATGTATGGATGAAGCTTTTGGAAAGGTTATGGTTATTATTCATTTGCCAACAAATTTATTATCTTCAAACCATTCACAAACTTAAACACCACATAGAATACTCATTCATGTAAAACCTTCTCACGAAACAAACTTAAAATTGCATGCCATTTCTTATTTTGCAGGTATCTACCTGAGTTTGAAATCCAAATGATTTCAAAATGATAACAAGCTCAAGAGTATTGTAGAGGAAAAGGCTAAGAGTCATTTCAAGCTGGTAAATTCTACGAAAGAAGACTATGGAAATCCGAGTCCCATAAAAAGTGGTTGTGGGCATTTTAACCATTTCCCCAACATTACAAATTTTCACTGTAGGCATTCTCACAACACACTGTGTACATTTAATCATCACATGGCAGACACTTCTACCACATCATGCATTTAAAACCAACTATGGGAATTTCAATCCAAACAATTTTCTAGGACTGAGGAAAAAGAGCTTTACCTCAGTCAGTCCAGAGCTATAAAAACGCAGCACTCTTAACCCAAATTCGTCATCAGATCTAGAAACAGAATTATTGTTTAAGCGTTTCATCATTCGGGAAAAAGGAAAAGGAAATTATACACATAAAAATCCATCCAATATAGCCATGAATAAACTATTTTGCAAATAAGATATTTGATAAAAAAAAGAACGGATTTCCACACATACCTTTTCAACGCTTCAAATACTGTAGAATGAGCAATGAATCAGTTATCCAACCACCAAGTTCGAGTTGATTAGTAGATTGATACCAGAGTGGGGTTTGAATGAAAAATGCAACATCCAATACATCGTGAAAAAATGTTGTTGTAGTAGCTGCAAGAGGAATCCTCACATAAGTCGGCCCCAGAAGTTGCCACAATAAAATGTAATTTATTGTTGACAAGTTGACCCAAATAAGTAATTGACAAGTCAACCCCAATAAATAATGGACAAGTTGACCCTAGTAAATTAGTCAAGTCGGCCTAGTTGAACATTAAATTGGCAGCAATTCAATGTATAAATAGAAGGCACCTCACTTCATTTCATCACACTTAGACAAGCAAGTTCACCTCTGGTACAAGGAGTTTTCTACTACAGCTAGGAGGAGTGTTTTCTGAGGTTTTGCACTTTGGAGAAAATTTTCTCTTTCTTTCTTGGGGTTTGTGATATTGCTATTTGGATGTACATCGATTTTTATTGAAAGGTGTGAGCTCGAGGGATACAAATATATTTATCTATGGTCGGGAGATGATTGTTCTTATCATCGTGGTTAAACAAGCTCCACACTGGTTTTGTTTATGTGCTTTGTCATTCTTTTAGTGATCCTAGTTATACTGCTATAAAATCTAACATGGTATCAGTGTAGTGTTAATAGAAACCATTGTCGAAAACTAGGGCTCCACGTTTTGGAGTATTTGGAACCTCATATCATCCCGAAAGGAGCATAGAGCAACTCGTCCTAGGAGGGCACACCTTTCTATGGAGTCCAAGTTCAATTTGGTGAAATTTCATTTTTTGACCTAATATTGTCGAGGTCAAGACCTAAGGCTTCCACATTACTGTTGTTTTGTTCACGGTTTTGGATCCATTTTACCTTGCACCAACTCACCTCAATAGGGTGCATCTATCTATGGATTCAATTTCGCAAGAGACCATACTTCACATTTGACATAGCTCCTGCTAGGGTTTCTGGTCCAGTTTTGCAGTCAAGATGATTGGCATGAAGGTTGAATATAGGCTTGATGGGACTTCCGATTTCAGTTCATGGAAGTATAGGGTTCTTCTTATCTTAGAAGAAAATGATCTTTTGAAGTTCGTGAATGAGAATGTTCCAAAACCAAAAGAGGAAGCCAAGAAGGCTCAATGGAGAAATAATGATGCCGGGGGAAGGAGAATCTTGGTAGATTCAATAAAGGACCATTTGGTTCCTCAAATCACTTAGAATAAGAATGCTAGGAATATTTTTCGATCCTTGAGGAAGCTATTTGAAGATAGCAATATTAACTCTACTCTTTCCCTGAAAAATCAATTATCAAATCTCAAGATGTTAAGGTCAGAACCAATTGTTTCTTACTTTATGAGGATATCATAATTAAGAGATCAACTAGGAACCATTGGAGATCCACTTGATGACAAATAACTTGTCATAAACACTCTTAATGGTATCCCTCCATCTTGGGAATCATTTATTCATAGTCTTGATCGTACATGGGCATTTTGCATGCAAGAAGAAACAAGACTTGCAGCAAGATGTAGGATACATAGCACCCAACACGAAGAAAGTCAAACCCTTACATCTCATGTCAAGAAAGGAAAAAAAAAAGATAAGGGAATAAAGTTTTATTGCAAGAAAGACAGAGGTGGAAGATCAAGTCCTATTCCATAACAAAAGAAGAAGAAGGATCTTTCACACACTAAGTTCTTTAGATGTCATAAATTTGGACACTATGCCAATCAATGTCATGGCTGAAAAAAAAGGAAACATGAAGCCCCTATTGATTTTTTCCTAAGTAGCATCGAGATCCATTCTCTAGGACAATGGAAGCACCTGGTCATTTACCAGGATTTTGACCCAGTCTGGGACTGGGGAACTCATCCTGGGGCTGAGGGCCATTCTTTTAATGGAGGCACCTGGTTAGTTACCATGATTTTGAACCATCTAGGACTGGGGGACTCAGCCTAGGGTTGAGGGCCATTCTCTAGAAGAATGGAGGCACCTGGTTAGTTACTAAGAAATTGACCCGGTCTAGGACTAGGGGTCTCAGCCTAGAGTTGAGGGTCATTCACTAAATGGAGGCACCTTGTAAATTACGAGGAATTTAACCTAGTCCGAGACTAGGGACTCGGCCTGGGGCTGAGGGCCATTCTTTGGGAGAATGGAAGCGCTTGGTCAGTTACCAAGTATTTGACATTGAGTCATTTGAAGCATCATGGGGTTGAGGCACCTGGTCAGTTACCAGGTCATCACCATACGACCTAGATCGGGTCTGTTCACGTGATGCACTCCTCTCCTTGAACTATGGGCTATGAGACCTTCTCCAGGGACTAGCTACCCCTGGTTGAGAGACCTAGCTCCTAATCATGGTGGCACAAGGAGATCAAGATAAAGCATTTAGTAATTCTCCTTATCTATGAATATGTACTTTGAGTGGACATGAATGAACCTTAAGGACCCTTGAGACCACTTGTTATGACCACAAAATAGTTGGAGGACTATCTAACCCTAGCCTTGGTCCATGAGACCATCAAGGGAAGGACAAAGTGGCACAAGTCAAAACACAAAGAAGACCTTTGTACCACAAAATATTAAAGTCAAAGGGTCAAAGATGAAAAAGAATTAAACCCTAATGTCAACTCCTAAATATGTGGAACCAATTGAAATGGTTGATAGCCTATAAATAAAGGACAATTGCAAATCATTTTGACACACAACTTTATCACTCAAATGCTCCATTTTGATTGAGGTAATTCGTGACTGGGATTATCTTCTTCTTCATTGTTGTTGAAGGAAAGTTTGTGGATGATTTTTTCTTTGTTCTTCCGCTTGTTCTCGTGTGGCGGCCTAGCTTTCTAGGGCTTCTCCATACACAACTACAGTTCACAGTGGTAACAAGGGGAGCAACAACAAGCTGCTACAGCACCCTCGATGGTGACAAGGGTTGTTACTACAACTCTCAGTGGTTGTCTAGGGAATCAACAAACTCAGCTGGCATCCCACGGTGATAGTCTAAGGCTATAGTAGCAGCCTTGCAGGGGGTCACGGCCATAGTAGCAACCTACCATAACCTTGGTGGAGTTCACGGGTAGCATCATACCACTGCTCCAACCTTCGCCGGTAGTCTAGGGCAGCAGCTGAAGGCTGCTCCAACCCTCAATGATGGTCTAAATTGGCAACAGTGGCACTTACAGGTCCCAGGAAGCAGTTAACAGGATTCAAGCAACAGTTAACAGGATGTAGCAGCAACTCACCCTCCACGTGGCAACAACATATGGTGGAAGCAATAAGCATGTTAGGGATTATGTGTTTTTGGAAAATTTTAAGAACATTCATCTTAGAATTCTGAGATCAAATTTTCTCCTTTCATGTACAATCTCAGTCATCTCATTTAGAGGATGAGTTACTGATGCTTTGGAGTTTTTTTCCTTTAAAGGTTTCCCCATGAAAAATCATGTGTTCAACTGTGTGATGTGTGGTTGACTATTGTACTTATCTTACTGTTGTTTATTTTTCAAGATCTATCTCTATTATAGTCTGCAATTTTTAATAATATCATGCACATGTTAAAATTCAACATCCTCCACTGCAAATGTCGATGAACTTGACACTTCTTACAAGAAGCCAAGGAATGATCATTGTACGGAGTAATTCTAGTGCACCCCATGTTGAGGTGATGATAAAGATCCAAATTGCGATGGACTCCAAGCAATAAGATGAATATTAGAGGATTCTCATGATTCCTACAAGGAGGCAGTGGGAGCCCACCCACAAAACAATAACGAATATGTATTTGTATTTATTTCTCTTGTAGATTAGATATGGTTGTTTTTGGATATGTTTTATCCAGATCTATATTCCTATATTTAGGAAGTTGTTGAGCATGTGATATAGTTCTTTTATTGATGTATAGTAGGCTCATGTAGTATTGGTTATGTATATGATTTAGACCGTAATGTTGCACAACATACAAAGAACCCATCTAGGATGAAAGCTTCTTTAACATGCTTAGAGTAGTGCACTCTTGATGGAATATTCTAATGGAGATAGCAAGCATCCAGATAGTAACCATGTGTATGTTGCGATGAAGCATTGGATAAGATGCCTACATACCTATATGAACTATTTGTCATTGCATTAAATGGTTGATTATGCAATGCAACTAACCATCTGATGGGATTTAACTTGTAAGGAAAGATCGTGTGCTATGGCCTACAAGAGAAGAATGACAAGACTTGTTCCAGAGAACAAGCAATGGACATCTAGATCTTGTCAATGATTGTGTGCGAGTAGACTTATCAGAAGCGAAAAGCTTTGAGGAGCATGATTCTTAGCCCAGACTATAGAAGGATGAATTTCATAACAAATGAAGCAATTAGATGGAAGTCACAACTATTCAATAGTAACAACATACATATGAGGACCGAATACATCCATATATATGAGGACACATGACCTACACGCCCAAAGGATCTCATATAGAGATTTGACTAGGAGCAGAAGCTCCAATGGATGTCAGTCTCTCTACTACGGATATCTGCTTCTTTGATATCCAATTAGAGTTGTGATATTCCTGGAGGACGAGAAATCCTAGTATACAGACCGTTGAGAGAATCATTGATGTACACGATTTTCATCAAGATGGATGCTCAGCTTCATAGGGAGCCCTATTCAGTTAACCGGTTAGCTGACTAGCCATAGTAAGTCCCTAGAAGGTACCCTAGGGCCCCCAGCAGTCTCTTGGGGTTCTTGGTTTGGGACCAAGCAGTTTGATGCCATGGCAAAGTGCCTAGCGTGTGGCTAGGGCCTCTATATGTCTCTAGGGTATTCTAGTCTGGGACCAAAAGTTTCTTAGTCACTACAACCAAACAGATCCTGCAAGTTGAGACAGAGACATCCTGGTCTGGGACCAGGCAATTCCTGCAAGTACATTCGTCAGTTAACCAAGTAGATCTTAGTCAATTGACCAAGATGATGATGTGTGATGTCCTCTTCTCCTAAATGGTTATTGCTAGGTTGTTTCTCAAGGAACTCGCCACCCCTTGATGATGTCACTAACACTTGACCTTTAGGAGCAGTCTGGAAGACCAAAGGATCACATCATCCACTTTGGACCTTTCTTATATGGTGATGATAAAACTCACAATTCTTGTATGGAACACCTGTGGACAATATACCTTGAGAGAGAAGATAAAAGTTTGGTACACCTTCTTGTGGGTGAAAGTGTTATTTTCCCACCTTGGTGGTACGCCTTGGTCTTGTGGGTAAAAGGGTTGTTTCCCCACCTTGTTGGTACACCTTGGTCTTGTGGGTGAAGTGGTTGTATTCCCACTTTGTTGTGACCCCTCTTATTGACTTGTGGCCTTGTGTTTTCCTTATTAGTCCTAGCACCCAACTTGATCATGATACCTTGACCCTTTTGCTATGATAACTTAACTTTATTGTATTTATTTGGTATAACATCTTGACCATTGGTACCCTATCCTAAGTCAACATAATATTATTTTATGTTTTATTTTTGCTAACACTCCTAAAGCTAGGGTGAGAAAGAAGATCTTTCTAGAAGACCTTTCATGGTTATAAATTCAAGTCCTAAGCTTTCGTTATGAGTGTGCTTTGACAAGAAAAATTGGAGAGCTCATTCTATATTTGTTCCAAGGGTTTGTTTCTGCTCTTTGGCTTGACATCCAGGGTTTTTGTTGTTGTTGAAGTTGTTCGTGTTGGGCTCCTACCTCTGTTGTTTGCCTAAGGATTTGTTGTTGTTGGTTATGAGCAGGTTGAGACCCCTCCTTCAGTCTGTTAGGACAACTGAGTTCTCTACTTAGTCTATAGAGGGATGCTGTGACTTTTCTCATGCTACTTGTGGCTTCCTGAACTGAGTTGTGACGGTTTTTGACTGCCTGAACTGAAACATGATTGTTTGTAGCATCCTAAACTGAGTTGTGATTGTTTGTGGATACCTGTATTGAGTCGTGATCTTGTTAATGCTCCTAGACTTAACCGTGACTTTGGTTGGATGCCTGAACTGAGCCGTGATTGTTTGTGGTTCCCTGGACTGAGTCATGACCTAGTTAATGCTCTTGGACTAAACCATGACTTTGGTTGGCTGCCTGGACTGAGTCGTGATCTTTTGTTGACTTCCTGGATTGAACCGTGAGTTGTTGGAAGCCCCTAAGGATGTGTTGTGAGTTGTTGGAAGCTCTTAGGGATTGGTTGTGACCTTTGGAAGCATCTTAAGGCTGTGACATGACCATTATGAGGACATCTAGGGTTGTCAAGATAGTTTTTAGCATGTTAACACTGCGTAGTGACTTCTTGGACAAGACGATGACCTTGTTGATACTTCTTGGGTTGGTTCGTAACCATTTGGAATGCCATGACTGGTTTGTGAATTGATTTGGGGTATGTTAGCCTTGCCAGTATATACTGTGGTTGTTGGGGGTTTGTTATGCGAGTATGTTTGTGCTAGTGCCTATTGTGACCTTTACTAAGCCTGCTAGGGCTACTTTGTTCCTTGTTAAGCTTGGTCCCTTGTTGCACACACTATCAAGCAGGTGTTCCCCCAACATTGACCTTAACTTGGTTAGGGGTGAAAAGCTTTGGGTGGGACAAAAGCTTCTCCAAGTCATCCTGAGATGGGATGGGGAGATTGGCCCCTAATTGCATACATTCATTAGAGGAATTTTGGGGTCTAAAATGGGCCTCCTAAGGAAAATAATAAAATAATAGTTAAACTAATAAAATAATATTGATTAATTTTGGAGGAAGAAAGAAAAAAACTACTTTTTGTGTTCGTATTTTCGACATATCTCCCTATGTTTTTACTCAAATTTCGATCGGGAGAGCTCGTTGGATGCGGAATTTGATTCCGCATCCAAGGAGTACCCACACTACATAATTCCGCATCCAAGGAGTACCCACACTGCATACTTTTGACAGACCCAGCTACCCCAAAAACAAGAAATACCTGAAAAAACGTGATGATGATGTCATCATCACATTTTTTTCAGGTATTTCTTGTTTTTGGGGTAGTTGGGTCCGTCAAAAGTATGCAGTGTGGGTACTCCTTGGATGCGGAATCAAATTCCGCATCCAACGAGCTCTCCCAATCGAAATTTGAGTAAAAACACAATGAGATATGTCGAAAATACGAACAAAAAAAGTAGTTTTTTTAATGACAAATATGTCAATTCAACCATTATGGTTGACTTATTTTATTGAAATTCTATTGGTTCTTGAATTCCAACTCACAAAAACTTATTTTGGCACGTTTTCTTATAAGGCCCATTTTAGACCCCAAATTTCCTCTAATGATCCTTCTATAGGTTGAGCATTGGGCATTCCTTCTATATTGGCCTTTATGACTCGACTAGAAGTGAATGACCCTGGGTAGGACAGAAGCTTTTCCCAGTCGTCCTAAGATGGGATGGGGAGATTGGTCCCTAGTTGCTCGTAGGGGACTGTCCCATACACTGTGATGGAGTAGGGAGATTGGTTCCATGATTATATTCCTCGCTAAGAAGTAAGGACGATTATATAGATACCATGCATTGTCCCGATCA
Organism: Pseudotsuga menziesii; assembly: GCA_001517045.1. Classification (NCBI taxonomy): domain Eukaryota; kingdom Viridiplantae; phylum Streptophyta; class Pinopsida; order Pinales; family Pinaceae; genus Pseudotsuga; species Pseudotsuga menziesii. The sequence goes on along the minus strand of LPNX011068991.1, from coordinate 150,810 downwards.
CTTCAAAAGAAGTGAGGAGATCTCTCGGGCATCCTGAAAAGGATGGAGATGTTGGATGGATGGACCAGATGAGTCGCATCACGGTTAATGTTCACTCATGGTTAGTGGTGAATGGCCCTAGCGCAGCCTTATACACAAGGCTCGAGATGCTAATGGCTCCAGTATGCAGCATCGGGCTAAATGTTCACTCCAAGTTAGTGGTGAATGGCTCTGGTTTATCTTACTTAAACTCAAGGTGCTGACATAATTCAAATCCAAACAGACATGCATAGCATCGATCTAAATGTTCACTCATAGTTAATGGTGAATGGCTCTGGTGTAATCTTACTCAAATTCGAGGTGTTATGTATTAGCTAGGAGTGTAAGGCTCCATATACAACCATTCTCACCAAGTGAAAGGCTTGGCAGTGATGCAGAAAGTCCTCCTCGCTAAGAGGGAGTGCTAATGTTTCTCCAGGGTTCTGTGTGAGTCCATATGAAATCTATGTGAACTCCTGGTGCATGTTCCCCGATGGACTGGGTTGAGCTTCCGCATGAGTGACTATCCAATGGACAAGTATAGTTGTGGAGCTAGTGCATGTTCTCCAATGGACTGAATTATCCTACGCGCGAAGATTGATTTGTTGACACTTGTCGATGGATTGAGATTGTGTCGAAAGACCTTCTTTATGATATAGAGATGATTGAGATAAATATGATGCATTGATAGTATCCACATGTGTTCTAGTATGATAATGTTGATGATGCCTCCTTGGCTAAGAGAGAGTGTTGTTGTAGTAGTTGCGTGAGGCATCCTCACATAAGACAACCCCTAAAATTACCACAATAAAATGTAATTTATTGTTGACAAGTCGACCCCAGTAAATAATGGACAAGTCAGCCCCAGTAAATAATGGATAGGTTGGCCCCAATAAATTAGTGTCCAGTTGAAAATTAAATTGGCAGCAACTCAATGTATAAATAGAAGGTGCCTCAATTCATTTCAACACACTACAAGAAGTAAGTTCACCTTTGCTACAAGGAGCTCGCAACTACAGCTAGGACGAGTGTTTTCTGGGGTTCCCCACTTTGCAGAAATTTCTCTTGTTTTCTTGGGGTTTGTGCTACTACTATCTGCGTGTACACCAATTTCTATTGGAAGGTGTGAGCTTGAGGGAGACAGATAGCTTTGTCTATGGTTGGAAGATGATTGTTCTTATCATCGTGGTTAAACGGGCTCCACATTGATTTTGTTTACGTGCTTTGTCATTCTTTTAGTGATCTTGGTTATAATGCTACAAAATCTAACAAAAATTCAAAATTGAATACATAGAACTCATACTCACAAATTAAATGCAATGTTGTGCATTCCACCAACCCTAGCCACCATAGGATTAACTTTCTAAAATTGTACAAATCATAACCAATGACTACATGCCATAAAGGTTGAACAAACATACCATGTCACTCCACTTTCCAATAACAAAAATGACCTTTTCCACCTTAGCTCGAGATTATCAATTTATTTAATAGAAAAATCATTTTAAATATGTTGATTTGGTGCCAAATTATTGCACTCCATGATGTAACCAAAATATCAATTCATATAACTTATACAATGTATATTGCATGTGATTTACCTTACCACCCTGCAAACTTTAGACTCAAATTTGTTTATGTATCAAATCATTTACCATATGACATGACGATAAATATCATTTAGTTTGCATTGTATGTTAACATTGGATAAAACAAAGTGTTCTATGTATAGTATGCAGCCACCAACCTTAGGTTTGTATGCCCAAAACTTGTGCTCATAGTCAAATGTTTTGATTATGCCCCAAACACTTACTACTTGAATAAAACATAAACCTTAAAAACTTGTTATATGAGCCACATATAATGTGAAATTTAAACCATTAGGACTTCTTCCTTTGCCATATATGCCAAACAAGAAGTGACGAGCTTGCAACTTTGATCAAACACAAGGATAAGATTCACCACCAGCCCATCCAAAACGAGAACCAATGTGTTAGCAACCATAACCCAAATTGCAATTTAAGAATAATTCTTTGTGAATAGATCATTGACGTATCATTATTTGCTTTCGGGGGTTCTCAGCTTACTATTTTATCATAATAATAATATTGAATATGCTTGCAACTCTTTGCAAGCTGATAATAAGTTGTGAATTTTATGAGTCCCACTTGGATACCATATTATGAAAACAAAAGAAGCGAGAAACCCTAGAGTGGGTTACATTACCAAAGACATGAGAGCTTTACACAACACAATATTTTTACTATGAGACGGTATGGTTTAATATTACAAGGAGTTTTTGCTCTTATAAAGAATCTGTGATAAAAACCTGAACCTTTATTTGTAAACCCTAATATGCCTAAAAACATAAGATGCCTAAAACCCTAACTTTTTCCAGCGAGAGTGGTGAGGTGCTCTACAGCCCAACATGGAGGAGATGTTGTAACAGGTAACATTATGTAGCGTATCGTTCCCATAAGAAAGAATTAAAAATGAAAATGATGTCGTTTTAAACAAAATAAATAAATAAATTATATTGATTTCATCTTCAACTTAGATATATCAAGCACAGGATCAAATACCTTGAGTAAATTTTTTCTTAATGTGTAAAAAGTTAAGATAAAAAAAAAATTAGACCTTAAAAAATTGGGTCCTCTTGATACTTGATTGATCCATGTTTAAAGATGGATCTACGCTAGTAACCTAAGTTACTTAAGTTGCTTTATTGCATGTGTAGCCTTATATCTTAATACAAATCACCATTACATGTCTTTCAAGCATGTGGTAACCATATTACAGATCCAAATTACAAGTTATGTGATTTGGAATTTTACATGGTAAAGCTTTAACACTATTGGGATGGATTATGGGGTTAAAAAACTATATTAGCCTTTCTGGTTTTAATTAGTCATTTAGAGGTTGATATTAGCCTTTCTGGTTTTAATTAGTCATTTAGAGCTTTGATATTAGCCTTTCTGGTTTTTTGTATAGAGCTTTGATTAAGAACATGCACATTGAAATTACGGTTTCAAAGAATTGTTTCTATGCTTTTGCATATCTTCTAGAAGAGCTAGTCGGCACAAGGGAAGGAGTTACAAAAGTAAAGTCTGTTTGCATAGACATGTACTAAAGCTTTTAATGGTCAAATTAAACATGAGGCCCGAAAATGGGGGATCCCAGGAAAAAGAGGAAACAATAAATCTTTGAATACAGGAACCACCAGGAATCTCTAAATATATACAGATCTGATGGTTTTTTACTAAATCAAGCTACCAAATTCAAGAGGCCCTAAAATTGCATAAACTCCATAAGTATTAATTGATCGAGATTTAGGCAAATACAATTAATACTAGATCAGAAGTTCTATTTATAATTTACAAGAATGCCTCCAAGATCTGTCTCTTGGCATATTCCTCTACTTTCGTCCATGCTCTTCTTGAAATTACCTTGACTATAACCTGCCTTTAGATTGGTAACGGAATTCAGACCCTGTGACTTGAGAGAACATTTTCAATTAGCCCTTTAGCTACTCGAAGCATTTCTTGCTCATTTTGATCCCCCAAAGACTCTAGTGCCTTTTCTATATGAATATTTATCTCTTCTAAATATTCCAGTAAGCAACCATTTAGAAGAATATCATGGCCCCTTTCTTTGACGTTGTTGTTCCCTAACAATTTTACACATGTGAAATGAAGTAATCCAAGAACCTTGCCATAATCATTCTGTCCCAAAAGCAATGCTGTCAGTGACAAAATAATTTTTACAATTGCATACAGAATTCTGACATCCCCTTTTTGCAACAACTTAATGATTGTTTCCATCAAGTCAAGTGTAGCATGATAGAGTTTGTCTTTAGTTTGTGAACCAGCATTGTCATTAGAAGCCCCTCCCATGGCACGACCTTCTGGTGGATGGCTTTGTTGAAGCTTTGTGACACTGATGGAGCTATGTTCCACATTGGCGAGAGTCACAATCCAAGAAGCAGAAAATCGCTTGCCATCTTCAGCCAAGTCATCAAATCCCTGTTTTGACTTTACACCGTCCAAACTCTCATCACTGCAAAGAGCATTTGCAGAAAAGGATACAGCAATAAGAAGATCTGGCATCCATGGCTTTAACACAGCTAGAATAGACACTGCACACTTAGATCCAACAACAGATTCACTCAAAGTGACAAGATCAAGAAGATTGTTTGCCACATTAGAGGCTTCAGTAGCTAACTCACTTGAGCTCTTTAGACACAGATACAACAATTTTGCAGCATATGTACTGGAGCTCTTCATACAGATAAAAACATATTTCCAGTCATTTCCTGTGAACATGTGAGCCTCAGACCATTTCACAATTTGCTGTTTCAGATACTGAATAAATGCAGATGCAAATTCTAAACATCTTGCCTTTACTGGGACCTGTGTCACCAGACTTAAAGCATTGCTATCCACAATTGACTTCAGAATTGTCGTAGCTATTCTGGCCACCAGAGTAGTCCTGCTTGCTTCACCAGTATCTGTTCTCCCATTAATACCTGTGCAAAGTGGAAACAAACAAAGATAGTTACACCACAAGTCATTGAAAGATTGGTGAGAACAATAAATGGAACCTGTTCAATAATTGTGAAATTAATCCATCTCAACTCTCAGGAATCATGGCATTAGTTTAACTAAAAATGAACCTTCATCTGTAGTATTTGAAATTTCTTCTAAGGACTCGCTTCTTCTTAACTTAATTGTGAAATTAATCCATCTCAACTCTCAGGAATCATGGCATTAGTTTAACTAAAAGTGAACCTTCATCTGTAGCATTTGAAATTTCTTCTAAGGACCTGCTTCTTCTTAACTTGCGGCCTTGAACATGAACACGTTTCCTCTTTCCCTGAAGTGGTGGAGTTGCGTCCTTAGATGTATTATCTACATAACGTGCAATAAAGAGCTCCCCTGACAAACAAAGAAGTTCTTGCAGTTCCTCATCAATTCCAATTTGCTGCCAAAACATGAAAGTTTATTTAATTTAACTTCAACAGTGCTCAAAGAAGAATCTATCATCAAAACTTATAAGAAATCTGGCTCTTTGTTTAGACAAAGGCAAAAGCAAAGCTACAGCTAGGAGCTATATGATAATACCATGCTCTGTAACAAAATACAAGCTACAATTATGCAGGCATTAGTTAAGGAATACTTTCTTTCAATCAAAGGATGGGCTATGCAGTTACCTTGACGTTGCACCTTTCAAATCTTCCGTTATTTATGCATATGCTATCAAGCAAGCTAATGGTGATTTATAGTTTCTGAATAAGACCAGTTATGCTATATACGAGTTAACTTGGGGATATAGCATTTAATGGTGGAAGGTTTCAGGACCTATCAGCAATCCTGGGCATATTATAGCACTATGAAAATAATGAACAGCAAAAGACAAACATAAAATCAGCAGTCTAGGCATGAGGAAAGTTCTGGGCACTCAAACAACCACCTACAGCAGGGATTTGTTAAAAGATTCTATCCACTGGTAATGTTAAAATGAAATCAGTATTCTGGAAACATACTATTTGGTGACTGTGCACAGGGTTCAACCCTACATAAAATATCAGTGTTCCATGGGGATGCATCCCCCAAGGTGGGGAACATGCCCCCTCGCTTCCCTATGTTTCCAGGACATGGAAATTCCTAGGGAAACGTTTCCACTTCCTTTTAAATTTTGAAATTTGAAGACTATGTTTTACTTCATTTTGCAATTTGCAGTTTCATGATGCATTGTATATTCAGATTTGTATAATGTTTTATATTTTGTGAATTTTTTTGCAGGGATTACAAGTATTTGACATAAAGGGCATCCTTTTAAGTTTTGAAGTTTGAATAAGATATTCTACTTCTTTTTGCAATATGCATTTCCATTGTATTTTAAATTTTAATAAGAGCATTAATGATTGGATTTTATCATGATTAAGCTACTCATGAGTCACATATGTTTATTGATCATGATTCTTACACATACATGTTTATTTCTAACTATTTTGTGTTATAATTCATAATAAAGTGTGTGTGTGTGTGAAACATGTATATAGACAAATCTAATGGCGAACCTCATCCTAACTTCATCGAAAAAGTCGAACCCAAATCGAACTTAAAGGTCATTGAACATGAACCTTGTGACCTAGATTAAATCTATACAAAGTGTAGCCCAAGAGGTCCAAAATACGGAGGGGTACCTAAGCTCAAAAATTCTACCAACAACCATATAACTAGTTGCATAGACAATAACAATTGTCCAACATTTTCTTCTTCCACAACCTAAACAACTCCATCCGATGTTTCTCAAATCAATTGGGCACTCTTAACTTTGTCCAAGGCATCCAGTAATTTGAGAGACAATATGCTCTCGTTGGACAAGATACAATAAATTTAATTAAGGTTATGTTCCTCTAATATGTCCATCTATCACTCAGGATGGTGCATCTTGATTCTACCCATGATGAACAAAACTCAACGAGTACAAGGTTGATATCATCAATATGTTTTCCAAGTCCTAAGGCTTTCAAATGTTAGCGCTTTAAACCTATGACTTGCATTAGCAACCATATCAATCATAGACTGCAAGTAAGAGCTTCCTGTACAAATGAAAGCGATGTTGAAATAGTACAAAAAATTAGCAATGGCCTTCCTTGCTTGACTATGGAAATTACTTTTCGAACCCATGCCATCCAAGCTATGTTGGGAACCAATTTGTGAGCGTGAAGGGAAAAAAACGAATATATTGCCACCTCCAGTGCTCAAATTAATAGGAATCGGGAGGAGGAGGATCATGGATGCAACATTTGGTTTTGAATTTGAGTATGATTTTGAGGCATGCATGGCAAACTTAGGCCCAGCATTGAGAATTCAAGAGAGGGAGGTGATAAGGGGGTAACAAAAGAAGTTTGGCAACATCCGAGATTTTCCATTTCTGCATTTATTCTTGTTTTCTTGGTCGTATTAATGGCCAAGTTGGATTGCCTTGTAACATCTTGGTCAATATTTTTGCAAGGACCAATGTCATGGCTCGAAAATCATTTCTGCATTTATTCTTGTTTTCTTGGTCGTATTAATGGCCAAGTTGGATTGCCTTGTAACATCTTGGTCAATATTTTTGCAAGGACCAATGTCATGGCTCGAAAATCAAGCAAGGGGGTAATTGAAACTATAAATGTCGCCATCACATTCCTCTTTTCAAAATTTACATAGAAGCCTAGTTTTCCTAGAATATTTTCACAAGAAGCCAAAGAAAGTTCATTCTCCCTTAGCATTTTCACTGTTTTGGTTTAGGGCTTGCTATTGTTTAGGAAAGTGTAACATGTTAAAAACTTACAGGTATTACAAAAACAACCTACAAGTCAACTAGGGGAATGGCTAATATCTTCTTTAGTGAAGGCTGTCAAACCCTTGGAAAAAGCCAATAGCAAAAAAAACTAAATAACTAAAAAAACCTAAAATAACAAACAACATTTAATAAATGACAAAACTGATTTGTGAAAAAGAAGCTAAAATAGGAAAGTAACAATCACTGGCTAAGAAAACCTCAAGAAAACCCATAGTTTTTTACACGTCATATGTCTAATAATGTTGATGAATGGACATCAATCATTGGTGGGTATGCCCTAAATGAGTTGCTTTGTCGTCCTACTGAGTTTGTCACTTTCAATCAACTTGCAAGGGAGAAATTTGTTGAAACAAGGGCAAAAACAACTAAAATTACAGTTTAAAGGCAATTTTATAGAGAAACTAAATCAATCCAATCCATAGTCACAAGTCAAATTTGATCAACCCAATTCAAACGAATACCAGTTCAAAAAAAAAACTTTTGGTAGCCAATCCAAGCCAAGATTGCAATTCCCAAGTTAACTCGCCGATTCCTATTACTTTAATTTATCCAATCCCTAAAATGAAACACCCTCTAAACATGATTCTCCAAAGGCTCAACAAGCCTACCTCTAGGATGTTACACCCTCCAACAAGATTTTAGTCCAACACTCCTCTTCCACAATGGTATCCAAGTGTCCTCATGCAAAGCATTCCTCCTCTAACTATGTGCGACATGTCCTCTCATGTACCTGATGCTCATGTAATGTGTGCCAAACTGTATACAATGCTCCAACGCATCTCCTCGTGTGTTTGAGTCCACAACTTACCTCCATGAAGTATGCTCCTCTACCCAAGCATCCTCAAGTCAAGTGTCCAACCTCAAAGGTGTATATCACATGGGCCGAAGCTCATAGAGTAAAGTGCCCTCCTCCAAGCCCCTAGTGCTCCACCTAAGTATATTTCACCTAGATAACACAAAACAAGGTATAATTCTCAATCCAACCATAGGAAAACAACCCCCTTAAGGATCCACAAGGAAACCTACTAGGGCACACTTTTCCAATGGAGCAAAGTAGCCTTAGCCTATTTAGGGAAAATAATGAATTCCAAAACCGAACTTTGTAGAGGTCCTTCAAGAGGAAAGTCTCCTCAAACAAGATCGACAAGTGTAAAATTAGCAACTACACAAGATCATCAGGTTGGATTGAACCTCGCAATGAAAGAAGAATGAATGAAGAAGAGTTTCAATGTTAGAATTGCCAAACAATCATGGTGAAATTATTCAAACAAGAGGCAAAAAGTTGATAGCATAACCATAATTGAATAATCATTAATCTGTATGAAATACATCCACGATACAATAGGGAGAATTCAAATCCTCTAGGAGTGATTTGAATCCCCTAACTTGGACTGACCCCAAACATCATTAATTGTGGAATAATCACCATTGAAAGCTCACTAGTGTAACTGCTGACAACCGAAACACCTCACAATCAATTAACTGACCAAGGTAGGTGGGCAAAGGCGCCTAACTCCTTAGATCATGCAAAAGTGGCGCTAGGCTAACTGAAAGTGAACTGAATGTGGCCCATCGGAGCATAACTCAACACAGACTATGGTGAACTGATGGTGGGACTCCCATAATTTAGTGTGAGCTCCTAAAATCTAGGCATTGGTCTCTAGAGCTCCTAAACTCATGCATGAGGTCACATCAAGTGGTAGGTAGGCCCCCAGATAACTTCTCCATGACACTAATGAAGTGGCAACATATTCCTAAGCTAGGAAATTGACATTTAGACTATGGTGGACAAGTTAGGATTACAATAATCCTAACAAGAAGATGTAAGCAAAACTCTAACTTGCCTTGCTTCAGGTGCACAAGAGCAACAACATCAAACAAGAGAATTAAAAGATCTTACTACATCCACCAAAAAAAGAACAAGAGAGATGTCTTAGGTCTTTCCTTAGCCTTGTAACAACCATTCAAAATTTAGAGAAAAACTTAGAAATTTCATCATCCAACCTTCATCACAAAAAAATTATGCCAACGAGAGACGTGTGCATGCTATAGAAGCTCCAATAGACCAAGAGAAAAAGTAATAAGATCATATTTGAACCCTTGTTCTTCTTTACAAATGAGAGTAGGAGCACCTATTTATATGAGGCGTCCTAGTCTTTTTGAGTTTTAGAGCCTACCTTACTTAAAGATAAATTAACTTAAAATTAGGGTTTGTCACCAACAACTCGGTGGCTAAATTGTAAAAAGACTAAAAATAATGATAAATTGATGCAAATGGCTTCAACCAAGTGGAATGTTGAGCATAAAGGAGGAGGTCAACCCCAACTAATCCCAACAATGTGTTTTCCCTCAACGCTCATTTTTTACAAGGTAAGGCTTCCTTCAAAAGATGATGTCATCATCATTCTTACCCATGGAGACCATGAAGAGGGGTAATACAACAAAAGGAAGGCTCAAGTGGACATGAATGAGGTGTGCCAAGTCGGGTATGACAACCCTTACATGCGCAATCACTCCTACAAAGCATAAACATAAGTGTGGCTAGGAGCCCCTAAACCATGTGTTCTAATGGATCCATCCCAAGAAGCACTGAAGCACCCACCGAGGGCACAAATGCACAACATGATGGGGGACTTCCGCCCATCAAGGGTTAATAAAAAAATCTACAAGGACAATACTCCTTGAAATAGGAACCATAAGAACCTACCATGACCAGACCAAGGGACTTGATCATAGTGGAAGAAATCGACATCGGCAAAAAATCAGCGAGGGTCCAGAAAACATCTTCTTGGCAACATCGGCGAAAAAATCGTCAAACCGCGGCAAGCATTAAAAAATGCAAATTTTGTACTTCAATAGGGTCAAAATTTGCTTACCAATTTTTTCCCCTATTTGCCGATTTTTCCTGATTTTTTCCCGACTTTTGCCAATTTTTCGCGATATCTGGTGTTTTGAAAAAATCGAGATTTTTTCGGGCCAAAAAATTGGCAGCCAGAAAAAATCGAGATTTTCAAGGACATCGACGAAAAATCGACGATTTTTTCCACTATGGTCTTGATCCCCGCTAGACCAACACTTTTACATAAGAAAGCCCACAGTCCCCATTGACCTACTTTTGTGGTCATTCATTGGACCATTTAAAAAATTATCTTATCTTATCTTTTCTAGTACGTCTTGAAGGGCACGCTTCAGCCGATATGCGGCATAACACTATGGAAAAGAGAAATTACATAGCCTGGTATCATACAAGCTTCTCACTCGAAAACCATATTATCACACAATAATAGGATAACTCTACTACCCTAGTTCAATCCTGAGCAAAACCCCCCTTACTAAGACTAAATGAACTACAAACTACTCTCTTAATCTAAGAGACATAGCCTCAATGGTTTACCCTATCTCTCCTTTAAGAATAGGAGAGATCTAGCATTTACAATGCATGTAGACATACTAAATAAAGCACCTAGGTTGATAGCGTCAAACACTAGCTCTAATCATGTTAAAAATAGGGCACCCAGACTAGATGAGTAAATTTTCAAGAACAAAAAAATCACTAGGAGATCATGCATGCATGCAAGAAAGCATCTCACTCCTAGGGATCTATGGCTAGTTCTAAATCTAGAAAAGCCTCTTACTCATGTGATTTTTAATTAGAAACCAATACTAAATATAGAAAAAAAACAACTTTCTAATTCTAGAAATAACTAATTGGAAACTCTAATGTTAGCACAAGCATGTTAGAGGCATGCATGCATCGCCCCCTCTATCTACATAAATGTTGTAATGCACCTCCACAACATTGATATGCTCTCAACCAATGTATATCTTTGTAGTATACAAGAGCCGAGGCGCTATTGTTGATGAACTTTGTGTTGCATAATATACTTTTTGATGAATTTGTGCATCTATTTTGTGACTTTACTAAAGTAGAACATATTGTTAAATTATGAACGATTGATCTACAGGCAAATGAGAGCAATTGAGAGGTGAATTGTGCAGTGGAATCTCAAGAACCATGTACACTAAACAAGACAAATTTCAGACAAATCTGATAAGAATTGATCAGAAAATTACAACATTAATATTCATTAATTCAGGAGTAATACAACAGTGTTACAATAAGGAGAATTCGGTCCTAGTAAATAATGGACAAGTCGGCCCCAATAAATAATGGACAAGTCAGCTCCAGTAAATTAGTCAAGTCTGCCCAGTTGAAAATTAAATTGGCAACAACTCAATGTATAAATAGAAGGCACCTCACTTCATTTCAACACACTGCAACAAGCAAGTTCGCCTTTGCTACAAGGAGTACGCAACTGCAGCTAGGAGGAGTGTTTTCTGGGGTTCTCCACTTTGGAGAAATTTCTCTTGTTTTCTTGGGGTTTGTGCTACTACTATCTACATGTACATCAATTTCTATTGGAAGGTGTGAGCTGGGGCCGAACAAATAGCTTTGTCTATGGTTGGGAGCTGATTGTTCGTACCATCGTGGTTAAACGAGCTCCACATTGATTTTGTTTATGTGCTTTGTCATTCTTTTAGTGATCCTGGTTATATTGCTAAAAAAATCTATAAAAAAATCGAAATTGAATACATTGAACTTATACTCACAAATTAAATGCAACGTTGTGCATTCCACCAACCCTAGCCACCATACTATTAACTTTCCCAAAGTGTACAAATCATAACCAATGACTACATGCCATAAAGGTTGAACAAACATACCATGTCACTCCACTTTCCAATAACAAAAAATACCTTTTCCACCTTTGCTCGAGATTGTCAATTCATTTAATAGAAAAATCATTTTAAATATGTTGATTTGGGTGCCAAATTATTGCACTCCATGATGTAACCAAAATATCAATTCATATAACTCATACCTTGCATATTGCATGTGATATACCTTACCACCTTGCAAACTTTAGACTCAAATTTGTTTATGTAACAAATCATTTGCCAAATGACATGACGATAAATAGCATTTAGTTTGCATTGTATGTTAACATTGGATAAAACAAAGTGTTTTATGTATAGTATGGAGCTACCAACCTTAGGTTTTTATGCCCAAAACTTGTGCACAGTCAAATATTTTGAATATGACCCAAACACTTACTACTTGAATAAAAAATAAACCCTCAAAACTTGTTATATGTGCCACATATAATGTGAAATCTAAACCATGAGGACTTCACAAAATTCCTTTACCATATATGCCTCAAACATGAAATGAAGTGATTGCAACTTTGATCAAACAGAAGGATACGATTCACCACCAGCCCATCCGAAACGAGAACCAATGTGTTAGCAACCATAACCCAAATTGCAATTTAGGAATAATTCTTTGAGAATAGATAATTGACATATCATTATTTGCTTTCGGGGGGTCTCAACTTACTATTTTATCATAATAATAATATTGAATATGCATGCAACTCTTTGCAAGCTGATAATAAGTTGTGAATGTTATGAGTCAACATCCCGCCTGGATACCATATTATGACAACAAAAGAAGTGAGAAACCCTAGAGTGGATTACATTACCAAAGACTAGCGAGCTCAATAACACAACACAATATTTTTACTATGAGACGATATGGTTTAATATTACAAGGAGTCTTCGCTCTAATAAAGAACCTAAGTGATAAAAACCTTAACCTTTATATGTCAACCCTAATATGCCTAAAACCCTAACTTTTTGCACTGAGAGTAGCGAGGTGCTCTACAGCCCAACATGGGGGAGATGTTGTAACGTGTAACATTATGTAACATATCGTTCCCATAAAAAAGAATTAAAAATGCAAATGATGTTGTCAAGCTAAAGTCCAGTGGAGACAACCTTGAAGAAAAGGAGCTTGTCATGACCACCCTAAATGGTCTTCCACCATCTTGGGAGTCCTTCATCCAAACCGTAAGTGGTCGAACCAAGTTTCCCTAATTTGACAAGTTATGGGTAGACTGCACTCAAGAATAAACCAGGACTGCAACAAGGTAAAGACTCCATGGTCCTCAAGTTGAGGAAAATCAAGCCTTCATCACTCATGCCAAGAAAGGCAAGGGAAAAGGAAGTTTCACAAACATCAATATCAAGCTAGGAAACCAAGCTCTTCTCTAGGTCGGAGGGAAAAGAAGAAGGACCTATAACGCATGCAATGCTATAAGTGTAAGAAACATGGTCACTATGCAAGCCAGTGTAACAATTCAAGCAAGAGGAAGCATGAAGCTTCAACAGCTAATGTGGGAGATTGTCATCATCACAAGAAACAAAGAAATGAAGATCGTATAAAATTCTTCTTCGTATCAGCTTTATCAAGTACGGTTCCCACCACTAGTGATACATGGCTTATAGATAGTGGTGCTTCGAAGTATATGACTCGTTATAAAGAAAACCTTTCAGAAGTAGTTAAGAAAGAATCCCATCTCCGTGTTGTACTTGGAGATGATGCCAACTACATTGTGAAAGAATTTGGATCTACCACTCTTCAGTTAAAATCAAATGACTTATTACATCTGAATGATGTGTTATATGTACCTAGTATGAAAAGAAACCTCATCTCGATCTTTGCTTTAGAAGACAAGGGATATAGAGTGACATTTGCAGATGGAAAGGTGATAGCATGGCACAAAGATTCTAGCATGAACATAGCAAAAGTGATCGGTATAAGGGAGGAAAGCCTGTATTGTCTAACCACCGTACCAACTCAAGCACTAGTCCATGATTCCACTAACATCAATGAACTATCGCACAGAGGACTAACTCATCTAAACTATCAAGCTCTTCCAGCTTTAAGCAACATGGTCACAGCTCTACCAATGCTTCATGTAGACCATGATGGTGTATGTAGAGGATGTGCACTTGGTAAGAATACCAAGGGTTCATTTCCGAAAAGTGAAAACAGATCCAAGGGAATATTAGATCTAATCCACTCTGACTTGTGTGGACCCATGACGGTAACTTCACTAGGTGGTTACAGCTACTATGTAACATTTATTGATGAACACTCACGAAAGACGTGGATATTTTTCCTCAAGAACAAGGAATTCGAAGAAGTACTCAATAAATTCAAAGAGTTCAAAGCCCAAGTCAAGAATCTGTCAAGAAGAAAGATTAAGATCCTGATTCAGATAATGGTGGAGAATTGTTGATGTATTTGTAACTTTGGAAGATATTCTTGTGTGTATTATCATTGTATGTTGTTGTGCCCCCAATGGGGATGTGTTTACCCCCTTGCGGGATGTCTTAATTGTGTCTAGACCTTGAAAAACAACCTCCGATGTAAGTCGGGGCAATAGTCCCCAGTGTAACATCATGTAACGTGTATCTGGAGCCTCTTTGGGATAAGTCGACCCTGTTAAGGAAGACATGTGGGCCTCAGTCTTATGTTTTGGTCAATGACTTGAAAGGGTATAAATCAGGAGGCGCTCTCCCTCATTTATACACATCTCACACTCTCAAGTTCGCATGAGAGAGAAAGAGAGACAAAAAGGAAGAGAGACAGATAGCTATTGAATACTTCTTATTATTGCTTTTGATCATCTTACTATTATGAAGAATTTTTATTCTGAAGAAGTCTGCGGGGTTTTCTCCTTTATGGTTTCCCCGGTGAAAATCTTTATGTCTCGTGTATCTTTTATATCTTATGCATCTTGTTGTACTTGTTATTCTTTCAGATATAGATCCTAGATAATCTAATCAGATCTCAAGAAAAACTAACATGGTATCAGAGCCTCTCTGAAAGAAGGCATCGTGCAGCTGCGGAAACTAGGGCGTCCTAGTTCAAGGTGTTCTCTCCATGCATCATCAAGAAAAGAGGGCTAGGCTAACTCGCCTCAGTAGGGCGCATCTTTTGGTGGAGATAATTTCTGAATTGGAGAAGTTTCATTTTTAACCACGTCACTGGTGCCGAGAGGAACCAGGGCATCAAATTTTGGAGGCTTCCCACCTCAGTTTTCAAAAAGTGACCTAGCTGAGCAACTCGCCTCAAGGGGGCGCATCTTTTTGTCCAAACAGAATTCTCAAACTCCAAGTTTGGAAAATTAGGGTTTCTCTTACAAACCCTAGGTCAGCCAGCTCCGAAACCAGGTCGAACACCTCAAATCGATAAGATCTAAATCTTTGTTATTTCCATTTGAGGTCCTCATTTGAAAAGATGACTCATCATACTCAACTTGAGGACAAGCTTGCAGGGGTTGATAACTTCCAAGCATGGAAGTACAGAATCTCCTTGATCCTTGAAGAGAATAACTTTGATCAATTCATCTATGGAGAAGTTCCAGAACCAGAGGGAGATGAGGCTAAGGCTGCTGATGAGAGAAGCATGGCTAAGGCTAAGAGAATCATTGCAGATTCTATTAAGGATCACTGCATTCCCCGTGTGTCTTCATTTAAGACACCGAAAGAAGTGTATGATGCTTTGACAAAGTTGTTCAAAGGAAAGAACATCAACCGAAAGATGACTTTGAGGAACCAACTGAAGAATGTGAAGATATAGAACTCAGAGACTATTCAATCTTACTTCACAAGGGTTGCTCAAATCAAAGAACAACTTGAAGGGATTGAAGAAAATGTCGAAGGAGAGATTGTAATGACTACCTTGAATGGTCTCCCTAGGTCAGGGGACTCATTCATTCAAGGGATTTGTGCAAGAAGGAAGTTGATCTCTTTCAAAAGACTTCAAGAAGAATGTGCGAAAGAAGCTAGACTTGTGACAAGAGAAGAAAAGAAAAGATGGGAGCAACCGACAATCAAGCTCTCACAATTTGTTAAAGTTAGTGCAGCTGCGAGACCCATTCTCAGAGAATGGTCTCCTAGTCAGTTGACTAGGACAGAGTAAGACCCTAGAAGGTACCCTAGGGCCCCCAGTAATCTCCTGCGGTTCTTGGTCTAGGACCAAGCAGGTTGAAGCCATGGCAAAGCCCCTAGCATGTGGCTAGGGCCCCTATATGCCTCTAGCGTATTTTGGTCTAGGACCAAGGATGTGATGTCCAAGTAGAGCCTACAGGTAAAGGCAGAGATATATTCTGGTATAGGACCAGGGACACGATGTCCAAGTAGGTCCTGCAAGTAGTTGATCAACTTTCAGTGTGAAACTGAAACTCAGCTTAGTACTGAGAACCATTCTGCAAGAGAATGGAGGACCCGGTTAGGGTCCAGGGATTGATCAACTTGATTCAGTGTGAGACTAAAACTCGGCCTAAGGCTAAAAGCCATTCATTAAGAATGGAACATAATGAGGTTCCCTCTCCTAATCAGTTATTGCTAGGATTGATTCTCAAGGGACTGGCCACCCCTTGACGATGTCCCTAGCACCTGACCCTTAGGAGCAGTGTTAAGGACAAAAGGATTGTACCCTCCGTTTGGATCTTCCCCCTTATACAATGATGACAAAATATATAAAACTATGTACTTTGAGAGAGAGAAAAGTATTTGGTCTTGTTGGTCCTATTTGATTGAAACTATGTACCTTGCGAGATAGAAAAGTATTTGGTCTTGTTGGTCCTATTTGATTGCTTGGTTCACTTTGATCTTGTGGTTGTTGACTCATGGTCCTATTCTTACTTGGTCCTAGCACTCTCACTTGTGTGCACCTTTGATTATGATAACTCCTACTTTATGGAGTGTATTTACCTAATTGGTTATTAAAGACCATTGGACCTAGTATTGTTATCGTTACCTTATGTTTTGTTAAAAAGACCCTTTAACTCACTTATGGTTAACCCACTTATGGTTTTGGACTATTCACTTTATGATTGGACCTTTAGACTTTTATTTTATGACTTTATTATAAATTATTTAATTAATTATTTTATAGTCTTATTAATATTTTATTAATAAAATCATTTATGATTTTATTAATAAAGACCTTTTTTACCTTTTTAGTTTTATCTCATGTTTGAGACACTTTGACTTTCTATTATTGGGCCACTTTATCTTACCCTAAGTTATTTTATGATTATATGTGGACCATCTTTTGTATATCATTGGACCATGTTTTTTTTAACTTGTAAACATTATAAAATGAGCGTACATTTACATTAAAGTATTACCTTAGCCTCTCGATTTATGATTCCATCAGCTCTGCGATTTTATGACAGCGATTTATCTCAGCACGATTTCTTTTCTGGGTCTTCTTCCTTACGTATTTTTGATCAGTGATTTCCTTCCGGTGGCCTTTGCTCCATGCTTATCCTCTGCGAGTTCATCTCCAGTTTCACTCGACATTAATTTGTGCAGGATGATCTCTGCGTTTTGTTCCTTGGGTCTGTCTCTAGTTGCTTCTCGTGTTTGTGCTTGATCTCTGCATCTTTTGTCTCGAGCACGGTGATCTCTACCCAGCGTTTCTCTCACGGCTTTCTCTCTGCGATTTTGTCTTCAGCGTGGGAGGTCACAGGCTGTTGTTGTTTTCCTTTCCCGGTTGCCTATGGCATCTTCACGAGTTGCCTACGTGTTTCTTTGTTATGAAATTGTCATTGATGCCAACATGGACTTGTAGTGGCCACACAGGATGTCATTGATGCCACCAAGTCCCACCTACAGCTAGACCCCTTACAGAGTGGGTTTGTGCCTTGAAGCACCTTGTACCCAGTTGACAAGGTCCCTGTACCCACAAGACTAGATCTTGATGCCACGACCTTGCTGATGGCGTTGAAGACCCTGCTAATGATGTTGAAGACCCTAGAGATGGTCCTGAAGCCTTGGTAGACGATGGAGAAGCCCTAAATATATTGGAGAAGCATTAATGACCCATTCTGTGGTCATTCATGCTCTGATGGTGTCATGGTACCCTAAGAGGACTGGCAACCCCCACAGGTGATGTCATGCTGGATCATATGTTTGAGGCGGTTAAAGAAGACCATGAAGCCCCTTGCTTGATGAAGAAGCCCATGAAGCCCCTTAGCATGCCAAAGAAGCCTTTATGGGCCAAATGACCCATTTTGTGGTCACTTGTGGCTTGCATGGTTATTGATGGTTTGATGGAGTCTTGAAACCCTTGGAGAAGTCTTGGTTGACATGAAGAAGCCTTTGGACCCACATTTGTTGGATTAATGGTCCTTGAACCCTTGAAGGAGATGATATCGTTACACCCTTGCATGCGATGGTTTGGGTTTTGAACCCACACACCATGGTTGATTGAATGTGTATGGAAGCCCTAGTGGCTTAATGGCACCCTTTTGATGGTAATGTACGGAGGACACTCTTACTTATGGTAAGGAGTGGTTGTGGGACAAATAAAATGACAAAACGTTTTGTCCTTATGGTGACCATTGAAATGGTAAAGTTGTGTGTCAACACAAAATAAAAATAATTCAAATAAAAAATGTCACATGATAAGTCGGCTCCATAAATTAGTCTAAAAGAAAAATAAAAATATTTTTTTTTTTGGTAGATCGGCTCCAAACTAAATCAAAAAAACCACTATAAATACCCTAACAAATTTCATTTTAATGTGTGAATTTTGAAAGAGCTCTGAGGTAAAAATTCGGAGGTTTGACTGAGGCAAATTTCGGACGAGCAGTCCACTGAGGAAAACGCAGGAGCAATCTGATATTTGTTTTTTGACAACCACAGTCAACTTTTAAACTCTTTGAATTTTGAGTGAAATTTACAGTCAACTGAGGTATTGAATGAGGCAGCCACAGAAGTTTTATTTTCATGTTTTTGGACATCAAGCTTGGACGTTTAAGGCAGCTACAGCAACTCTATAAGCTCTGAAATTTCGGGTGTAAAGACAACTGAGGGCAGCCGCAGTGTACTAGAAGTGCACAGTAAACTCTGAGGATAATTTCGGGCTGCTCACTAAGAAGAAATTTGGGTGGATACTGTGTCAGCCACAGAGAAAAGGTGTTGTAGCAGACTGTTTTGACTTAGGTGACAGCAGAGAAGTATTCAAGTTTTCTTTTTATGTCTCTGAACAAGGGTATGCCAAGTCTATATCAGTAAAGACGGTCCGAAGGCAACAAAAGTCTGAGTTCTGATTTCGGGAGGTGGCTGAGGTAAACGCAACAACAACAGACAATTTTCCACAATTCAACATTTGCAGCAGCAGCAGAGTCACGAATTTTGTGAAGCATGAGGAAATCTTCCCAAATTTTTGGGCAGCCAACAGCAGTCCATTTTGGACTTGCTTGGGATTCTACCAGCTCATTATAGTCCCGAATTTGCATGGTTACTGCTGCTCCTTCTTAGCATACAGTCCGAATTTTGATGTCTTTACAAAGTCCAAGCTTTAAACATGTTTTGACCAACATATACTTTCCATAGTCTGAGTTTGCAGCAACAAGATTGACATGACATGCATCCGAGGTTTTTAAGCATCTAAAGGTTGACATAGCTGAAAAAATATCTACAGTTTCAAGTCCAAGGATCTTCTACAATAACATGGTATGCATGTATCAGATTTAATGTCAAATGAGTGAACAACTGTGTATGCTATACACTTGTTAACACTACAAGATGATAGTAATGTGTGTAAGTAGTAACGATGCACAATTATGAACAATGACGAGTGTATGTACAGTATACAATGTGTGAATGTACAAGTATATATACAGTGAAGTGTACAAGTGAAATGAGTGTACAATAATAAGTGCATACAGTGGTGTGAAATGTGAAGTAGTGATCTGCATGCTATACTCTATGATATTATGCATGATGTACACATACAGTGGTAGCAGTTTTGGGCATGAGCAGACTGTGGTTGTTTTGAAGGTTTTAAGGCAACGTCAGTAAGAGGATACATAACAAGTCTTACAGCAGAAAGTCAAAGGTTTTCTACAGTGATGTGTGAAGAATTTTTGTTAATACATGCTTTATGACAATGCATGCTTTCCTATACTCTAATATGATGAAGATAGGATGATCTAAATGAACAATGATTATAATTTGACAGAGATGAGTAGTAGTTTGTGCATGATATCTCAATTATATGTATGCACAGTGATGGGGGATAACAACTTGACAAAATGAGCGGACAGTGTATGAACAGACCTTGTTTAATATAAGAAGATTTTGTGGACATAAGCAGACCTTCATGAACAGTCTTGAAGTCTTAACAGTGCATGATGAAGCTTGAAGATATGAAGATTGACTTGAAGAGGACATGAGCAGACCTCTTGATGACAAGCAACCAGTAAAGAAAACAATAATGATGATGACAAGTTTGATTGTTGTTTGACAGTCTGGTTTGTGAAGACCTTTATGTTTGACTGATTAAATATGGTATGTGTGACAGTGATACCTTTAGCAAAAAACATGATGACAATGTGACTTGATGACTTGGCAGTATTGAAGAGCAGTTGTTGATGAACAGAGAAGATTGAGAAGTGTGTTGCAGCAGTGTTGATCAGAGTGATGAGCAGATGATCAGCAAAATTGACCAGCAGCAGAACAGATTGAAGAGACAGATGATGTTGATGTGACAGTGAGCTTTAATTGTAAAAGCAAGCTTGTCTTGCTTTTGAGGTTAGGATACCTCAAACCCTTCTTAACAGGGTCTAAGAAAACCACGCAGAGTCCTAGATGCAGAGTAGGTGCTCTTTGTATCAGTAGGTGCTAATTTTACCTAATGGTTGTATCCGAAACAAAACTAATACAAAAAGATTACAAAATTATATGGTGTTGTGCTCTGTTGTATTATGGTTCTTGATGATTCAAATGCTTGTGATATGTGAATGATGAAGTGAAAGATATTTATGAAATGATTATGCAAATGGTAGAATAATGGAGTGATGAATTGGTAGTTAATTGTGACAAGCTAAGAAAAGTTATAAAATTGGCTTTACCCTGATTCACCCCCCCTCTTGGTGTCTAACAATTGGTATCAGAGCTAGCCTTCATCACAAGCCTAGCAAGCTTGAAGGAGTTCCGTAGACACAATGGAGGAAAAGAAAGAGTCATCAAGCAATGACGTGCCTATACTTGATATTACGGATTATTTCAGTTGGAGGAGTAAACTGAAGGCTTATCTGAAGAAGTTTGGTATTTGGGAAATTGTTATCAATCCACCCGCTCCATCAAACAAGAAAGGAAAATCAGCTGCACAGAAGGAAGCAAAGAAGGACAACACTACAGCCTTGAAGTTCCTCTTGGATGGACTTCCCAGCTCAGTGAAGGAAAGTGTAGGAGAGAACACTTCAACAAAAGACCTATGGTCCAAGTTGGAGAGTGAGTATCAGAAGGCAAGATTAAAACCCGAAAAGACAGATCAGGACTTAGAAGACAAGCCCCCAGAAAAGCTCAATCAAGAAGAGGACTCCAGTAAAGGTATGACCTCTTGTGATTATAATGATAGCTTGTGTGATGAAATTGAGAAGGTTCTTCCAGATGATGATGAAGCAATGTTGAAAGCTAAACAGAGAATTATAAACTATGTATGCAACATAGATCTCAGAGCTGATTGGTTCTTGAACAAAGTTTATCTTAACCAATCTGATTACAAGATGTTTAGGATGACAACCTTTAATTATATGGATAATCTCCAAAAGAAGAATGTTGGGCTAAAGGAGTTGCATAAGAAACTTAAGCATGAAAGAGTAGGTTGCCTAAAATTGCAGAAGGAAAAGAAAGAAGAAAAAGAAAAGCTAAAGATTGATTTGATCGATCTAACACTACAACAAAAAACCATGTTAAAGATTCAAAAATACTTGAAGAAGCAAGAGAGGCAAATCTTGATCTGAAAACTCAGCTAGAAGAAGCCAAAAGAATAGAAGAAACCATGAAGAGTCAGCTGGAAGAAAAAGAGGAGACAGTCCAGAAGTTGGAAATGGAGGCAGTTGGTCTCAGGAAGGAAGGTAAGAAGAATGAAGCCTTGGTCAAGTTCCAAGACAGTTCAATTGTCCTAGATAAGATCTTAGATTGCCAAAGATCTCCACTCGACAAAACTGGTCTTGGTTACAAAAAGAACAAAGAAAAATCTGAAGATGACACTTGGTCTCTGAAGACTTCAGAAGCAAGTCCATCAACATCCAAAGCTGCTCCCTATGTACCTGCACATGATAACAAGGAAGGTGAAGGTTCAAGAACACATCAAGAAGTTGACCTCATTCCTCAAAGCAAAGATTCAACTCCAAGAAAGAAACAAGGTCCAAGGTATGAATTCAAAGGTTATTGTTATTTTTGTTCTAACTTTGGTCATAAGGCTATGGATTGTAGATTCTATCGAAGAAGAAGGGTTGGACATGTGATCAAGTCGGACATGTTGCTGCCACATGTCACACATTGAGATGCTACACCTGCAGTGGGTTTGGCCACAAAGCCCAAGAATGTGCAAGTCAAAGAAGTCAACCAAGAAGGTGTCCTTCATATACATCAGCAAGAGGATTCGAAGATCAGAAATCAAATGCTTATAGTCAGGGACACTCTCAAGCATGGAGAAATGAAGTTGATAAAAGAAGTGTTGGAAGTTCCAACAGCTCAGTTAGATGTTGGACATGCAACAATGTTGGTCACATTGCTGCACATTGTTATATGATGAGGTGTTATAGCTGCAGTGGCCTTGGGCACAAAGCTCAAGATTGTTGGAGTACACGGAAACAACCCTTGAGAAGTTTTCTAGACAACTCCTCAAGGAAAGCCAATACAAATGAAGGAACAAATGCTCAAAGGACAGATGCCAAGAAGTAGGTATGGATGCGGAAGACCGAGCAGTTGTAGATAGAAGAGGTTGATCAGAGCAAGGAGGATGGCTGCCATATGGCAAGCCAAGTGTAAGGTCTCTCATAGACCTTAGCACACCTTGAGTTCATAAGGCTGGAGGATGAACTCAAAGGACAAAGGATGGTTATTCCAGGTATACAGACAGGTCCTAGGATCGTGCACGGGGGAGCAATCAGCAGTGATTAGAGACTTCAGACACAGGTATGTGCACACCCTTTGCCATTGATGCCAAAGGGGGAGAGATGAAGACAAAGGGAGAAATGCAGACAAAAGGGGAGCATGCTCATAGGGTGAGCATAAGTTGTTGTCATCAATGACAAAGGGGGAGATTGTTAATGAAATTGTCATTGATGCCAACATGGACTTGCAGTGACCCCACAGGATGTCATTGATGCCACCAAATCCCACCTGCAACTAGACCCCTTACAAAGTGGGTTTGTGCCTTGAAGCACCTTGTACCCAGTTGACAAGGTCCCTGTACCCACAAGACTGGATCTTGATGCCACGACCTTGCTGATGGCATTGAAGACCTTGCTAATGATGTTGAAGACCCTAGAGATGGTCCTGAAGCCTTCGTAGACAATGGAGAAGCCCTAAATGGCTTGGAGAAGCATTAATGACCCATTCTCTATTGAAAATTTGTCGCATTTTTTTCTGGACAAATGCAACCTGCGTTGTATCAACTGGAATTAGATATGGACCCCAGGTATGTCCGACTTCCTAAAGGTTCAGGGGATTCACTCAACCACCAATGTTGTCTAACGGCTTGAGTATTGGGGCAGTACCCCTCACTCCACGACTCAGGTAAAATTGATAAGCGCTTTGCCACAAACAACAACTCTTGGTTTACCTCACAGGTGGGAACCAGTCAATCAGATAGGGGTTGTTGCCTTTTTCGCTTGGTAGGACCTCTCAATGGCCAGCTACTTCGGGGTTCCTGTGGTACTCCTCACAATGAATTTTAGGGCTATGCCCAAGTACTTCCCACAGTTAAGCGGATACGGGTTATTCCCTGTTAGTTTTGTACCTAGGAATTTGTTCCCTAAGTGACTTTTTGCCTAAGTCACTTAGAAAGGGGAAAAAGGTGACCCTCACATTAAAAGCTACTTAATGAGACTTTATAAAGTTTAAGTCACTTTTTGATAAATTTAAGTGGGTGAGTAAATTTATTTAAGTGATTTAAATAAATGTGATTTTTACTCTCATTGAATCTTAGCCATTGGATTGGATCTTTCTCCACAGTTGGATTAGATTCCCACTTAGGGTTTAGACAAAAAGGGTTGAGGGAGGCAAAACACTTTACTTTTTCATTTTTTTTGAGAAGGAGAGATTGAGCTGAGAGAGAAGGAGGTCGAGCTAGAGCATTGGCACGATTCCCAAGAAGAGAGACTGCACAGAAATCGAGGGTACGGACTGCATTACTTGCTGGCACAGTTTTCGAGGGTGTACGGACTGGACGGACTGTATTTAATGCTGCACAGAAACCGAGTGTACAGACTGCATTTAATGCTGCACAGAAATCGAACCTGTACGGACTGCATTCAATGCTGGCACAGTTTTCGAGGGTGTACAGACTGCATTTAATGTTGCACAGAAATCGAGGGTGTACGAATTGCATTTAATGCTGCACAGAAATCAAGGGTGTACGAACTGCATTTAATGCTACACAAAAATCGAGGGTGTACGGACTGCATTTAATGCTGGCACGTTTTTCAAGATTTTGAGATGAAATCTTGGGTGGAGATAAGTTAAATTTTCACTATATTCCTGTTCTGATATTTTGCTAAAGATAATAAAATCTCTCTCTCTCTCTAACTGGTTTTCTCCGTGGGGGTTTTTCCAAGGCTTGATTTTGGCCAAAAATCTGAGTCTATCATTTTATGGTGTGATTGTTAAATGTGTTTTTCAGCCTGTTAGTGTATTTTACTGTGTGTTTAATTGTTCAGTAAAATTTCATAAGTAACCTACAGCCAATGCAAAACCGGTTGTATGTGAAAACCACGAAATGTTGACATAAACCAGCAAACAATAAAACACAGAATTTCTTCATGGTATCAGAGCTTGGGGGCAGAAAACAGTGATAGTTTGCAGACACACAAAAATTTTCAAATCTCAGAATTTTTTACTATTTTACCTTCTGTCAGTGAGCAGCACTTTGTTGGGTTGGTGTAGAGATGGCTACAGGGCTTAGACTGAAGGATAGGCTGGATGGGACAGGAAATTTTGTGCCGTGGAAGGCCAGAATTTTACTGATACTGGAGGAGAATGAGTTATGGCCGGATATAGTTAGGAACACTACAGCTAACCCGGTTGTCATTCTCGCATCAGTAGATGCAGCAGCTCTATCAGCTTTCAACAAGAAGGACTGTAAAGCTAGGAGGATCATTCTAGATGCAGTTAAAGACAACATAATCCCTCACATTTCAGGCAAGACTAGGGCACACTTGATGTGGTCAGCCTTGATCAGTTTGTATGAGAGTTCCAATGAAAACAGGAAGATGGTTCTCAAAGAGAAACTCAAAAGTATAAAGATGAATGGGGGTGAGGGAGTCACAGCATATCTTACCAGGATTTCTGCAGTTCGGGATGAACTTGCAGCGGTTGGGGAGGTGGTACCCCCTACAGAGCTTGTACGCATAGCAGTGAATGGGGCTTCAAAGCCCTGGGGTGCATTTGTGCAAGCCATAGTGGGCAGAGAGAACCTACCTACCTGGAAGAGACTTTGGGATGACTTTGAGCAGGAGGAGACTAGGAGAGGTCTTGCACAGGGCAGTACATCTCACAGTGGGGTTGATGACGAGAATGTGGCTTTGGCAGCTAAGGGCAAGAAGAAGAAGGGTCCCAAGAAGAGTGGGGCCAAGCAGCAGCAGCAGAGTGGGCAGAAGAAAGACTTGAGTAAAATCAAGTGTTATGCATGTCAGGCGTTTGGGCACTATGCTTCACAGTGTCCAAGCAAGAAGAAGAAGAAGGGACAGGGACAGCAGACAGCAGCCTCAGCAGAGGTTGATGAGTTTGGTGATGCATTTCAGAGGGAGTTTTCCCTATATGCC
>LPNX011068991.1:0-124573 GCA_001517045.1 Pseudotsuga menziesii | reverse complement strand
GGAGGATGGCCCACCTACATCACCCAGCTCTCAGATTGTTGAGGAGCATGGTTACAGGATTACCGGAGTTCAGCATTGAGCAGAGTGATGTGTGCAGGGAAAGTACACCAAGACTGCTTTTCCGAGCAGTGACACGAGAGCTACAGGGGTGCTAGATCTTATCCATTCTGACATATGCGGTCCTATGTCATCAGTATCTTTGACAGGTTTTGAGTACTACATTAACTTCATTGATGACTACTCCAGGAAGACCTGGATCTACTTCTTGAGGAGCAAGAAGTCCCCACTTGTGTTGAGAGTCTTCCAAGGGTTCAAAGCCCTTGTGGAGAAGCAGACGGGGAGGAAGATCCAGATGTTGAGATCGGACAATGGGGGTGAGTATACCTCCAAGGAGTTCGATGCATTCTGCAGACAGGAGGGCATTCAGAGACAGTTGACAGTTCCCTACACTCCGAAGCAGAATGGAGTAGCAGAGAGAAAGAACAGGTCGATTGTGGGGGCAGCCAGAGCGATGCTTCATGATCAGGGGTTACCTTTCTTTCTATGGGCAGAGGCATGTAGCACTGCAGTTTATCTGCAGAACAAGAGTCCATACAGGGCAGTGGGGAGGAAGACTCCAGAGGAGATGTATTCAGGCAAGAAGCCTGAGGTGGGCCACTTTCGCATATTTGGCTCGTTGACTTACTCTCACGTCCCTTCTGAGAAGAGGACGAAGTTTGATCCCACAGCAGAGAGAGGCATATTCGTGGGATATGACGAGACTTCGAAGGCATATCGGCTTTACTTACCTAGCCTGAGGAGAGTTGTTGTCCGGCGGGAAGTGAAGTTTGATGACGAGAGAGCCTTCAGGAAGTCTAGGGAGTTAGAGCAGGGGGAGACACCAGCTCCCACACCTTAGTTGCTACAGGCTTCTTCGATGCAGCTATCAAGTCCACAGGTTTCTGGAGTGACTGGATCACAGGGTACAGGCACAACTTCTACAGGTTCAGTGATTCAGGTGGCTAGCACTTCAGGGACAGGTTCAGGGTTGAGTCCTCAGATCACAGGTTCGTCAGGCACACGTTCATCAAGTACTGGTCCTCGAGGTGTTGGACCTTCAGGTACTGGGACTTCCTCAGATGAGGAGAGCCCAAGACCAATTTGGGAGGAGCAGTCTTCAAGTAAGAGGAAGCCCAAGTGGCTTCAAGAGACCTTGAAGGATGCAGAGGCATTTGGTAGGCCCCAAGAGCAGATCAGGACAGTGGTGGAGCCAAACAGGTATGGTATGGCCCTTGTTGCGAGTCTTCGTGACTCTGAGCCATCCACATTTGAGGAGGCTTCCCAGCATCAGGTATGGAGAGATGCCATGATGGAAGAGTACCATTCCATCATGAAGAATGATGCTTGGGAGATAGTGCCGAGACCTGAGGGGAAGTCAGTTGTGACTTCCAAGTGACTTTACAAGATAAAGCATGCTGCGGATGGCAGTGTGGAGAAGTACAAGGCTCGGTTTGTGGCGCGGGGGTTCTCACAGGTTGAGGGAGTTGACTATGATGAGACATTTGCTCCAGTTGCTCGGTATTCTTCTATCAAGGCAGTTATATCTATAGCAGCAGAGATGGGTTGGAAGATCCATCAGATGGATGTGAAGACTGCATTTCTCAATGGTCTTCTGCAAGAGGAGGTATATTTAGAGCAGCCACAGGGATTTGAGATCCATGGGAGAGATTCTCATGTGTGCAGGCTGAGGAAAGCCTTGTACGGACTGAAGCAAGCTCCTAGAGCTTGGTACTCCAGGATTTATACTTACTTGACATCGATGGGATTCCAGAAGAGTGAGGCTAATCCCAACCTATACTTCATTGTGGTTGGAGGAGATCCGCTCATTCTTCTGCTATATGTTGATGATCTATTTATCACAGGTGATGAGCGTCTCATTGCACATTGCAAGAGAGATCTAGCATCGGAGTACAAGATGACAGAAATTGGACTGATGCATTACTATCTGGGGATGGAGGTTTGGCAGGAGCCTGGACATATTTTCCTTGGACAGGGGAAGTATGTAGTTGATATTCTGAAGAGATTTCGAATGGAGGACTGCAGGCCGATGTGTACGCCTATGATCACCAACTGGAAGCAACTTCATGCTTCCGAGGATAAGTTGGTGGATCCCACTTTATATCGTCAGCTCATTGGGTCATTGATGTATCTGGTCAATACCAGGCCAGACTTGTGTTTTGCGGTTAACACTCTTAGTCAGTTCATGGTTGAGCCTAGGAGTGTGCACTGGACTGCCACAAAGCACATACTGAGATATCTTGCAGGTACGGTGGATCATGGTCTGGACTACAGGGGTTCGGGTGGAGTCAGCTTGGTTGGGTTCACAGATTCAGACTAGGCAGGTTGTGTGAGGGATCGGAAGAGCACTTCCGGTTGTTGTTTCAGTTTGGGCTCGACAGCAGTGTCGTGGTTCAGTCGGAAACAGAAGTCCGTTGCACTGAGTTCTGCTGAGGCTGAGTATATGGCAGCCAGTCAGGCTACTTGTGAAGCACTGTGGCTTCGCAAGTTATTGGTAGATTTATTTGATCAGCAGCTTAGGCCTACGGTGATCTATTGTGACAATCAGAGTTGCATTCAGCTCTCTGAGAATCCAGTGTTTCATGACAGGTCGAAGCACATTGAGATCAGGTACCATTTCATCCGTGACTATGTTCAGAGAGGGGCAGTTGAGCTACAGTATATATCCAATGATGAGTAGGTAGCAGACATTCTGACGAAGTCTTTGGGGAGGGGGAAGTTTGTCTTCTTCAGAGATAAGTTGGGAGTGGTGCAGAACACCTTCCTCGGTAAGAGGGAGTGTTAGTTTTGTACCTAGGAATTTGTTCACTAAGTGACTTTTTGCCTAA
Organism: Pseudotsuga menziesii; assembly: GCA_001517045.1. Classification (NCBI taxonomy): domain Eukaryota; kingdom Viridiplantae; phylum Streptophyta; class Pinopsida; order Pinales; family Pinaceae; genus Pseudotsuga; species Pseudotsuga menziesii. Next base: position 121,688 of record LPNX011068991.1, on the reverse strand, counting down.
GTCACTTAGAAAGGGGAAAAAGGTGACCCTCACATTAAAACCTACTTAATGAGACTTTATAAAGTTAAAGTCACTTTTTGATAAATTTAAGTGGGTGAGTAAATTTATTTAAGTGATTTAAATAAATGTGATTTTTACTCTCATTGAATCTTAGCCATTGGATTGGATCTTTCTCCAAAGTTGGATTAGATTCCCACTTAGGGTTTAGACAAAAAGGGTTGAGGAAGGCAAAACACTTTACTTTTTCATTTTTTTTGAGAAGGAGAGACTGAGCTGAGAGAGAAGGAGGTCGAGCTAGGGCATTGGCACGATTCCCAAGAAGAGAGACTGCACAGAAATTGAGGGTACGGACTGCATTAATTGCTGGCACAGTTTTCGAGGGTGTACAGACTGCATTTACTACTGCACAGAAATCGATGGTGTACAAACTGCATTCAATACTGCACAGAAATCGAGGGTGTACAGACTGCATTAATTGCTGGCACATTTTTCGAGGGTGTACGGACTGCATTTAATGCTGCACAGAAATCGAGGGTGTACGGACTGCATTTAATGCTGCACAGAAATCAAGGGTGTACAGATTGCATTTAATGATGGCACGTTTTTCAAGATTTTGAGATGAAATCTTGGGTGGAGATAAGTTAAATTTTCACTGTATTTCTGTTCTGATATTTTGCTGAAGATAATAAAATCTCTCTCTCTCTAACTGGTTTTCCCGGTGGGGGTTTTTCCAAGGCTTGATTTTGGCCAAAAATCTCTGAGTCTATCATTTTATGGTGTGATTGTTAAATGTGTTTTTCAGCCTGTTAGTGTATTTTACTGTGTGTTTAATTGTTCAGTAAAATTTCATAAGTAACCTACAGCCAATGCAAAACCGGCTGTATGTGAAAACCACGAAATGTTGACATAAACCAACAAACAGTAAAACGCAGAATTTCTTCATTCCCTGATTCGAACTTGCAATTGAAATGAACAATACAGATGCAAAGAGGAAACACTACTGCAATAATCACAGCTCCAAGAAGCACTGCAAAAGAAAAAAATTGGCAAAAATTCCAACCAACGAGCCCAAGAAAGTGCTCTTATACTAGATATGAGAAACCTCCTACAGTAAATAATGAAAATGCACGATATAACAATAGCAGAGAATAGAAGGAATTTTATTTATCGCAAGCCACTTCGAGGGAGAAACCTCCTTTGAGCAAACTCAATACAAAATAACTCGTGTCCTTAATTGGCCTCAACACATACATATATACTAAGTCTAATCTAAACAACTATTACTCCCCTTGAATGTGGGATAATACTATATACTCACAGGACGACTTACAAAGCATATGCGTCCAGTAAAAATATACTAACAAAGTAAAGAGAAGGGTTGACACGGGTTCCTAACAAGCACGTGTTCAAATAACCATGGCTTCAATCAATACTTTTTTAGACGCCCAATCATCATCATAGTCACTCCCTCCTACATGTAAAATCTTTTCAAAAGATTTATCATTTGCAAACAATCTGAACAATCAATACAATTGTCTTTAAATCTTTAAATCTTATTATTTCCTGAGTTCGCAAAACTTCAATTTTGAATTCGATTGTGTCCTTTAAAACTTGTCTCAACCAGAATGACTTAATCATTAAACCAGCAATAACAACTCGGAATGTTTGATTACTAGTCTTGTGCGTTTCAAACTTATTTCACCACTTAGACATATTGACAATATAAGACACGAATCATTTCTTATTATTTTTTTACAAAATATGCTTGTAATAGGTCACAAACCATATGCAATTTCGAACCAATCAAGACACCCTCAATATCAAATGTCAAAACAAGCATGCACCCAATGTTTCTTTTTAAATATGTGAGTAAGACAAAACCATGATTTCTTTCCTCATACAAATCAACCTTTGAACAATAAAAAGGTTTAAATTGTATAACAATTGTTTGCATGAAACTTGCATGGTCACAGCAAAATCATAGTTTTTTTACCAGATAAATTATTACCAAAACGCATAATTGATTTGAAACTCATATGTCAACTCATCTCATGAGGGTCTTAACACCTGTAGTGTCTTTGTTAAAGTATTTACAATATACCATATCATAAAGTTGTTACAATTCCTCAAACAAGTCTTCAAATATATATCTTTTATACGACGGCATTCAAAGTGGTGGCAGAACATTGCTAGTCAATTAGAAACGAAGCTTCGAAAAATATTTTGCATAAAGGTTTGCACACAAGACTTTGATTCTAAAACCGTTTGACTCACAGGTTGTGAATACGAACTAGAAACCCATCAATATTTACGGATGAAGCTTTTGGAAGGGTTATGGTTATAGTTCATTTGCCAACAAAATTGTTATCTTCAAACCATTCAAACCTTAGACACCACATAGAATACTCATTCATGTAGAACCTTCTCACGAAACAAACTGTAAAATTGCAGAGCATTTCTTATTTTGCAAGTATCGACCTGTTTGAAATCCAAATGATTTCAAAATGATAACAAACTCAAGAGTATTGTAGAGGAAAAGGTTAAGAGTCATTTCAAGCTGGTAAATTCTACGAAAGAAGACTGTGGGCATCTGAGTCCCATAAAAGGTGGTTGTGGGTATTTTAACCATTTCCCCAACATTACAAATTGTCACTGCAGGCATTCTCACAACACACTGCGGGCATTTAATCATCACATGGCAGACGCTTTAACCACAGCATGCATTTAAAACCAACTATGGGCATTTCAATCCATTATAATTTGAACATTTAACAAACAATAGGTATTTCAATCCAATTAACTTGCAAGTCATATTTTAAAACAAACTGGTGGCCAAACAATTTTCCCGAACTGAGGAAAAAGAGCTTTACCTCATTCAGTCCAGACCTATAAAAACACTGCACTCTTAACCCAAAATTCCTCATCATATTTAGAAACAGAATTATTGTTCAAGCGTTTCATCATTCGAGAAAAGGGTAAAGGAAATTATACACACAAAAAGCCATCCAACAAAGCCATGAATAAACTATTTTGCAAATAAGATATTTGATAAAAAAATGAACAGGTTTCCACACATACCTTTTCAATGCTTCAAACACTGTCGAATGAGCAATGAATCAGTTATCCAACCACCAAGTTCGAGTTGATTAGTAGATTGATACCAGAGTGGGGTTTGAATAAACAATGCAACATCCAATACATCGTGAAAAAATGTTGTTGTAGTAGCTGCATGAGACATCCTCACATAAGTCGGCCCCAAAAATTACCACAATAAAATGTCATTTATTGTTGACAAGTTGGCTTCAATAAGTAATGGATAAGTCGGCCCCAATAAATAGTGGACAAGTCGACCCTTAGTAAAATAGTCAAGTCGGCCAAGTTGAAAATTAACTTGGCAGCAATTCAATGTATAAATAGAAGGCACCTCACTTCAATTCAACACACTGCAACAAGCATGTTCACCTCTGCTACGAGGAGTTTGCTACTGCAGCTAGGAGGAGTGTTTTTTGGGGTTCTCCACTTTGGAGAAAATTTTATCTTGCTTTCTTGGGGTTTGTGATATTACTATTTGGATGTACATCGATCTTTATTGGAAGGTGTGAGCTCGGGGATACAAACAGCTTTATCTATGGTTGGGAGATAAAGCATGTGTTTCCTTGCTCTCGCATTCTGATGTCTTAGAAAATGGGGGAACATTGATTTTGACATCCACTCGAAACCTCCATGATGCTTCTAGAAGTCTCAAGTGGACTCCTCAAGTTTTTTTACACAATGGCTAGTGTTTTTTATATAAAAAAAAGAAAGGTCTATGTTGGACCGAATGACCTATTGTTACAAAATTGCTCTATACAAATTGAGCAGAGTAGTTTATATACCTTTTTGGAGCTATAATCAAAAACTATTACAAAAGAGTTACATCCTTTCAGATTGCACCTGTAATTAAAAGCCTAACTGGTATATATTCTGATAAAAGTACTAGATAACAAAATGCATTTACACTTCATTGATCAACGTAACAGAGATGAGAGTCCTAAATTTCTGGGAACATTGGAAATTATTGTATTTGGAGAGATCTAAGGAGAGAGGACATCCTCAGCATCATTCTTCTCATCTAAAATCCTGACATCTTCATTTGAGCTCATGGTACAAACCTTCCCTGCTTCATTCTTTACCTTCCAAGGAGTTAGGTCTAAAGTAGGACTCTGCCTAGAATTTTTCAATTTCAATTTATGCATTTAACAGTCTCCTTCTCAGATTGTTGACCAAAGCTTCCAGATAATCATGTTGAATATGATCAAACAGTTGGTCTCTGAAATTGCAATCCTCCCAAACCTTTCCCCTTTTCACTAAACCTGCATATTAATATCTCTATCTCGCTTCTGCCTTTCCTGACTTTTATCGGGCAACTGCTCAAACTTATCCTTGTCATCAATTTTTTGGCCCATTGCAATAGTAGCTACAGACTAATCAATATGAGAATTGCTAAAGTAAAGGAACTGATGGAAAATTCCAATGTTGAAATGTATGAAAGACAACAAAAACAAACTGAATAGACACCAAAGAACTTTGTGCAACAAAGTCTTGATACACGCTTAATAAAATTCCAATCTTAATGCTGCGACCAGTATGACCGATTATGTCCTCTACTTTCGACGCAGACTCTACAGTCCTGAATTTGATACTAGTGCGGAGAGAAATAACCCAAAGTGAAAACTCCAAGCACGACTTAAATTTCCAATGAAGAAACTTACACCAGTTTTCAAGAATATAGAGCTTCAACATAACAATCCCTAAAGAGTAACAGTCAAAGCTACCATCATAATCATCATATTTCCAAACATTCTCTACTATCCAGGAAGGAAGACAAATCTCAAAAGAACTCAACATCTTGCTAGTCTTTAAAACAACTATGTTTTGTTTTAAGGATAACAAACAGTTGAAGAACTCAGCTGAGGAGACTTGAAACAGAACCCCTATCTCATGTGCTCCAATCCCCAAATGGGACGATCTGCTGCTCAACCAGAAAAAAAATTAGACTGCTACCAGGCTTCTAAGGAACACCTCTCCTTTACTTACTACCATTCCATTTATCTTGCAAATGATAGAGAGAGCGACAATTCCAAGAAGGAGCAAACCATAACATGAAGTCGCCCAGATAAACAAGCTTAATACAACATCTAGAGCATTCCATATTTTCCGCATCAATTTGTAATTGATTACCTCATACCATATTCACTAAGTTTCCTGTTTGGAACACACGGGAGGAAGATTTTCCGTACCTATTCTCACGCTTGAGCGTTCTATCAAGTCTATTATCACTAGAATTCATTAATACAAGATATTGATTATATTTCAACTACATGTTAATACTTTGCCACCTGAAGCCCAAAGCTCGAGATCCATAGGTCTTCATGTTTAACCAAAGTATAATTCATTTTATGGAATTTGACAATAGACTTCTACATCTCCGTAGATCATCAAATGACCTTGAATAAGTTTACAAGCGAAATTGGTGTTCCTATCAGCTAGAAGATTTAGAGTTCGTAAAGCATGAAATATCTTTACATCTTCAAACTCTAACATCAAGTGCAATATTCACTTCATTATTCGAGTCTAGGGGCCATCTATTGGAGCTTGCTTAGTGATTACATATCGAATGACTATCATAGATTCACCCACTATGATCAATTGGCTTATGTTCCTCGTCAATGCTTGCATGAGGCCTTGCCAAAGAGCAAGTGCTTCAACTTGATTATTGGAAAGTTCAACTTCAATTTTCCTCCGAGGTCAAAAATCCCCCCCCCCCCCCTCGGCACCTGCCACCACTAGTGGACTCCCCATGTTATTAACTCCCCATATTTGAGTTATGGTGAGCTAACAAAATAGCGACTTTGATGTTCAAGGAATATTTGAACCATAAACTTCTCGGAGCCATAACTATCGCTTACATACTCTGTTTAAGGTGCACAATAGCTCATTGGAAAGATACCAATGAGAAGAGCAATTTCTGCCTTGGATAAGAAAGGCCCAAGGCAATCCTCAACCATCACAAGGCCCCAGAAAATTTGTTTAAGGAACCAAAAAAGCATTGAAAGTTGAAATCCTGAAATAAGACAGAATTAAGACCAACTTTGAGATGTCTCAAATCCTAATCTCCTAAATCTAAGAAAAAATAAAATCCTATGGTTCTCAAGTAGATCCATTTAGGATCACTCATACAAGAAATTCACTCCAATCACTCGAGCAAGCAACCTCTCATAGGTCCCAAACCCATCACAGGTTCAGTATCTTCCCCAAGGATCACACCTTGTTGACCTTTCACAGGTCATGGTGCCTATCATAGGCATGGATATGCCCCAATCTCTGGAGCTTTCAGGGCATCACACCTGCTAAACCTCTCATAGATAGCAGCCCTATCTGTTGGACACAATGGTCACACTAAGAGGGGGGGTGAATCAGTGTGAAGGAAATTAACTCCTTTTTACTTCTACAAGTTAAACCAAGTCTATCAAAGAATTATGCTACAAGTGCATCACTACATTATTTAAATAGCCATCACATGTCATACTGTAATATAAGCATAAATCAGTGCATCATAGTAGCAGACACATCACAAGAGAAACACTAGAATTGTATGAAAGCTTTATTTATGTTTTTGTTATAATATACAATGGAAGACACCAATCTTCGCGATTACAATCAGCACCAACTGATAGAAAGAGTACCGATTCTCAATCCAGGACCCAGCCTGGTCTTCTCATGTCCAACTAAGAAAGGGTGAGGAGTCTAATCCTCAAGGTTGCAAGGCTTAACTTTCAAGTCTGATGTCACTATGTCACTGTCCCAATCTCAACTCAATCAATCTTTGCTCATCATCAACCTGCTCAATCTGTCAGTTTGCTCAAACCACCAATTTTTTATCTTAATCAAACCTTGATTGCGCTGAGAGGTGCTCTACTGCCCAGTATGGGGGAGATCTTGTAACGTTATGTTACGTTCCTCTTGTAAATGTCGGTCATAAAAAATAAAAAATTTAATTATCCACCAAAATAAATGTCGGCCACAAAAACAACCTAACATGGGGGAGATGTTGTAATGTTCCCACCTAACAAGACAATAAAAAATAAAAAATTTATTATCGCCCAAAAAAAAAATGTCAGTAAAAAAAACAACACAATATGGGGGAGATGTTGTAATGTTCCTACTTAACAAAATAATAAAAAATAAAAAATTGAATTATCCGCAAAAAAATGTTGGTCGTGCACATGGTTTTAAAACCATGTGCAAGGCCTCCTAAACCCATGGTTTTATTGTACATGGTTTAGGAGGGCCTTGCAAATCGTTTTAAAACCATGTGCAAGGCCTCCTAAACAACCCATGGTTTTATTGTACATGGTTTAGGTGGTGGTTGCAAATGGTTTTAAGACCATGTGCAAGGCCTCCTAAACAACCCATGGTTTTAGGAGGGCCTTGCATATGGTTTTAAAACCATGTATGGGGGAGATGTTGTAATGTTCTTTCCTAACAAAATAAAAAATATTATATGTCGGCCATAAATTGTATTAAATATTAATAATAAAAATATTATACGTCGACCTTAAATAAAAAGATGTGTCTTTTGGTTTAAATCACACCAAAGCTGATAGTTGAGTGCGATACTCAAGAAAAGTTTTGCCCCTCCAAAGATTTGATCCCTCTCGACGCTTGATAGAGCCTAGGATTTGGATCTATGCTGGTGTTTACAGCTGCTTTACCAAGATTATACTTTATGTCCTTTGTCTATCAAAATATTTTATACAGACCTGTTCAAATCAAAACTCATAGATGTATTAGTAATTGTCTTCAAAAGAACTTTGAGCCATGCCACTAAATTCTCGCATAGGCTACCGTTGTCTCGAACTCAAGGCATACTGGGACTAGGCCTTTGCTTCTGTTGCTTCTGAGATCAGTTCTGATTACACTTCATCTACATCTGGCACTTGTAAGAATGTTCCAATACATCTTACTGATATGCCACCACAAATAGCTGCGAAATTCTTCAAAACTCAGTGTTTAAGATCATTAATCAACCTCCAGATCAGACATAAGTAACTTTGGCTCCTTTGACAGTGATCAAGCCTTAGGTACTGTGGTTCCTCAAACTCTTTGGATAAGTTGTGTTTCTTTTGACTGAGAATCCAACATATTCTTCTGATTAGTGCATTAGTGCTGAACATCATCAGTTTTTACTCTTCTGGCTATCTTCAGTAATCAAAATCAGAAGTAAATAAAACTTGAGTTGTTACTCAAATCAGAACAGCAGATTTGAATGCTTTTTACCCAAGATGACTAACCCGAAATCAGAGAGGACAGTATTTGATCTTTGAAAAGCTTGATCATGATCAAAACCTCAGGTTCCTTCAAACTAGAGGTTGGGCTGTCTTTACTATGCCACTGTCTTTACATCTTCACCAGGATTGGATCTGACATCACTATCTCCAATTGTTCCTTGGATGCCCAAACAAATGTACAGCAGAAGTTGCATGCTTAATGAACTTCATTTTATATTGTCTTCAATGCACCTGAGGATTGATCTTCAATATGCTGCTACCATAGCTCCATACTCCTGTAGATGTATAACAGAGTTCTGTACATACCCGAAAATCAGAGAGACTTCAATCACATATAATAAGATATCTTCTTTTTCTTACACCTACGTCTGCCTCGGAGCATTTTCCACCGAATTTCAGAATTATAAAACTTCCAAAACTTCTTCCTCCACTGCGGCTGCCTCAGAGCATTTTCCACCGAATTTCAGAGTTATAAAAGTTCCAAAACTTCTTCCTCCACTGCAGTTGCCTCATATCTGTTATGTCCCCGAAAATCAGAGCTAACTCACTCCACCAAAAAATTGCTTGGACTGTCTTAACCTTCTGCAGCTGTCTCAGTGACTGTACACCCGAAAATCACAGCTAATCGAAATTTTTTGATGATGATAAAATGAGGACATTGGCTGTTATTTATATAATTTTTCATAGTAATTTTTATGGAGCCAACCTGCTATTTTTATGTTTTAATTTTATTTATTTATATTTTTTTGTGTAAATTCTTTAATGGGCCAACTTCCAATAATTAGAAATTTTATTTTATATTTAAACATATAATTTTATTCTCCAATTTTGGAGTGGGCCGACCTTCACATATAGTTTTTAATTATTGTTTTGTAACCATACTTTCAATCCCACGTCTAGGATAGGGTCACCACAAACTTGCTGATTGGATGTTGTTTGTGTGTGTGTGTGTGTATTTGTTTTGTTATTTTTGAATTCCTTGTTGACTGGAACGAGGGCTTCTTCCATGTCAATCGTTGAGCATCCACGAAAAAGTAAGGGATCCAACAAAAGCATCGTTTCAGGAGCTTCAACAAAAATACTATTTCAAGTGATCCAAGCATCAAATGCAAAGCAAATGCCAAGGCTCATCATATCATCATCTATGTGGGTGCCATGCCCCAAACCACAAGTGCATCAAGATCATCACCAACAGCACAAAGGGCCCCATCATGCATTCCTTCAAGTGATAGGGGTACAAGGACATTGTGATCATGGAAAGAGTCCTTCTTCAACAAGATTATCACCATCTAAACCATACGTGCAAGAATACGAGGGTATTATCATCATAGTGGCAACAAGAACCAACAAGCTACCAAGTGTGTGGGCTTCATGACCCCATCAAGCCATAACATCTTCAAAATGACCACAGAATGGGTCATTTGTACCATTGTGTGCTACAAGGTACACACCATCAATGAATGGGATCCAAAGACCAGGCTACCACATGTGTGGGTTTGTCCAATCACTCAACCATCAAGTTATCATCCAACTGGCTACTGGGTGTAGGTAAAGGGTGATCAAACCCATACCAAACCTGTGCAAGTGTCCATGACTAAATCCATACCTGTTTATCAAGCTTGTCCATTGTAGGGGACCTTGGTGGCATCAATGACAACCCAAAGGGCTACTGCAAGTCCCATGTTGGCATCAATGACAACTCAATCAACAATATCCATGCACAGATTCTTGGAAGATTTCAGAGCTACAGGTCTGATACCATGTTAAACTTCATAACATGGGAGCAGATCTGCACTCGAAGAATTCATTCCTTCAGTTAATAACTGAGGAATGGGTCAGCAGATCTGCATAAAACAGTAATCTGAAAATTCAAGACACCCTAACCAAGAAAAAGGAATGGTTGGATCTACATAAAACAGTAATCTGAAAATTCAAGACACCCTAATAGAAATATGCTCTAGATCATCAATCAGCTTTTAGCTCTATAGACTTTACATGCAGTGTAAGGCTAATGTCAATCATGGTTGCTCACAGAATTTTCTATAATATACACTCATACAAAATTCATACATAACAAGAGACCACAGAACAGATCACGATTCCAGATGACAATTTCTAAGTTATACATGACTCTTTGGCCATGGAAACATTGCTTCATCGTATTTTAGTTATACAGCTGAATAACAAATTCCAGAGTTATGCGACAGTAAACATGGTGGTGAAGGAGCTGCAGAGAGACCAGTAGGCAGTAAACAACTGCAAGTAAATGCACCTAGAAAGCTAATAGATGATGCCCACTCTACTATGAAACTTCAGTGCACGGATCCTTCTATCTTGACTAGCACTAATTGTTCTGTATGTGTACATACTACAACCTCGTTTCTAAATTCTAAGATATGTACAAAATACAGTACACTGAAAGAGTGAACTACCTTGTGCATCTGAGAGATGCAAGCTATCCCTGAAGAGGGACCAGACTTGAACACCAAAACCACATTGGTCCCTGTATAGCTGCATGGTTGTTGCTGCATATAGACAATGAACCAATTTCTCACCAGAAGTGTAGACACAATTGTCAATAATGCTTTATAGTCCCTAGTGAGTTACTAGTAAAAGAGAAGAAACGGGATTATAATCTAGAAGAAGAATGGATACCAAAACACATGTATTTTGTTTTCAAGGCATTGGATGAATGACATGTCTGGTGACCAAAAGTGAGAAATCTTCCATTCAGTTGTCTATGATGATTTAAAATCTTTGATTATAGCTACAGAGAAGGCAGTCCATGAATCTTGTTCTAAAGTACTCTAAATAACTAATACATGAGTGACAAGCCCACGACAATTGAAATTATGGGTTTCATCAATTTTCCATGACAATCATAGAGCTTCTTGAAAATAAAATTAATATGCATTACAAGTAAAATAAATAGTTAACACTTACATAAGATGAAGTAGCTGAAGTGCCTGAATCTTTACTCTTGGTTTTGCTGGAAGAATATTTTGCATCTTTGAGAAAGCTCCATCGAAGAGCCGCATGCATTATTAGAGCCATATATGCTCGAAGAGGTGACAAAACCATGCAGTCAGAAAAGTCAGAATGCATATGAAAAATCATTTCAACAGTAAGTTTGAGGCCAGAAGAAAGATGTTCTAACTTTGAAGATGTTAATAAGGCCTTTCGAGTGTCCTCCTCTGCAAGTAAGTTCTCTACCTGCCATGCAGCTGCTATGGCAATGGTAAGACTTTCTTCATCATGGTCCTTGCCAGATTTATGATATTGGCCTCTCCCTTTCATCATATTCCATTTCATGGACATTTTTACTGGCCATTTAGTTTTCCTGTGTGATTTCCGTGATCTTTCTTGTTTTGACCTATTCACTTCACTTGCAATGTTACCAGAACCAGCAATATTTGAGGCATTGTGGAGAAGTTTTGACAAAGTTTCTAGGAGATCATCAAACCCACCCCATGCTAGTATTAACTTATGAGCTGCTCTAAATTCTTCTTGTTTTGTTTTAATCTGAAGAACGGCACTATAGTCCATGATAAGTTGGATACAATGTTTAACAACTTCAGATATGTCTTTGGGTGGAATAATTGAGGCAATCTTCAATATAGATGTGTAAGCTGATGGAGTACTTGCAGAACTTAAAAGGCAATTGAAGTTGTCATATGAAAATAACTCACAAAGGGCTATTTTACAAGAATGGTTGCTGGCTAAGCTGAAACAAGCATTTCTAACCGCAAGCAAAATGCCTTCTTTTTCCTTGGTATCTAAATCTGTCGGTGCCATGAGCAGACTAATTAAGACTTTTACTAACTCGATAAGGGATTTTGGAGGAACCCCTTCAGGCAGGGCATATTCACAAAACCTTGCTGCTGCGAGGGGGGATCGTTTTACCAGAGTAATGAAACGATTGCATGCCTCGGATACTGGCACTTTGGAGGGAAAGTACGATGGAATTAGAAGCCTGGTTAGTAGCTGGGCGACCAAACATTGGTCAGTTGCAAGAGAACAAAGTATGGAATCCAGGTTCACCACCTACAATGAAAAAAATGAAATGAAACGATGAATAACAATGCACTCCAGTTGTTTCATAAAATGAGGAAGCACTATTCTAAGTTAACTAAGTACTGATTTGCATAATAACAATCACGTCATGCAATTTCCAAGATGCTCAACCAGCAACCAGCAACCGAAAATAAAGGACTTACTTTATGAAATTGAAGTGCTCTGATATCTTTCAGGGTTAAAAGGAGATCTGCAACCGCTGTCCTTACAAACAAGACAGGATCATCAAGCAATGGTGCCAATTTTGGAAGTAGTACTTTCAGCAGCTCATGACTTTGTGGGTTATCAAGTAGATATATCATTCCATCCACTACTGCACACCTGACTGCACTACTAGATGTGTCATGTGCCATTTCATCCATAACTTTTGATAGAAGCTTCACTGTTATTGTAGATGGCACAACTTCCCAGAATAGACGAAGAATCCGGCAAGCACCTTCAACAGCCACAGAACGCACGTCAGGACAATCGTCTACCAGCAATTTCTCAAGGAGCACAAACTGCTTCTCCAATAAACTTTCTTTCTCTTCTTTTGATGCATCTGGATCTTCCAGAGGGAACATGTCTACTAGCAGAAGCAATGCATTGCGACGAACATTTGAATTTGCAACCTGCCCAAAAATAAAATTCCTTAGAAGCACATAATAAAATTTTCAAACCAATGCACACTGCCTATGACTGTTAGACTTGATATCAGCGGACAGCACATAATAATAAATCTTAGTAGCAGTGTCATAGTAATCTCGGAAGAGGTGTTCTGTCGATAACCCTAGAAAGTGCCTTAATCTATGTAGAGTCCTCTGATAGCCCAAACTTACTAATATAAAGATGCACCTTGTACATTGCAAATATACAGTGCATTGGTGAAAAAAATCCTTAGAAGCACACAATAGAATTTTCAAACCAATGCACGCTGTCTATGTATTATACTTGATATTGTGGAGGGACAGCTTCAGCATACAGCAGATAATGACAAATTTTAGAAACAGTGTCATTGTAATTTTGGAAGTGGTGTTCGTCGATCACAATAGAAAGTGCCTTAATCTATGTAGTTGTAATGTTCCTTGTGAATAATTTTCCCAATGTGCTCAAATTCACCATGTTTCAACTTTTGGTGTATGGATACAACTGATTCCAAACTCCTCCAATTACTTTCAAACTTGGTGAGGAAGGTCATGAGGGGTGATGGGCCACATTAACACATCTATCAGACATATAATCAACTGAGATACCCAACCATGGTCTGCAATTTGCAAGGGAAGAAATTTCAGGACAAGACTAGTCAATTTGGGAGGTGGAAATCCCTGCTGGGTCCTGAAACAAATCTCTTCCAAACACTATACAACCTCCACTAATGATTGGTATGAGACTTGGCTCTGTTATAAGACACTAAGTAAAGTATATTTGCAGCATTAGATGTGGTTTTGGGGTCGAATAGGTATCCAAGAGAACTCAGGAAATTTATTAGTAATTTTGAGGCTCAAACCCCCAATGGTAAATGGCTCCAAATAGCTCCAAATGCTCTCATATTGTACCAAAAGGTGTATGAATGATGTTAATACATAAAAATGGTGTTTATAGGTGTCTTTCAACCATCAAATGACTTCTGCAACTCACTTTGGCAATCTGGTCAATGCATGGAGTTTTAAGAGCAACTTGTGGTTCTGTTGAGGCTTAGAAATTCACAGGCAACAGCAGCAAGAGATTCTCCCCAGTCAACGTTCCCAACTAGCCCATGACTGTTTGGTATGGGGAATCCGTCCGGTTTGCGGTCCGGCTACCGTAGGTCAAGTAACAAAAACAAAAGGTTTTACCGGTTGCGGCCCGGTCCACCGTGTATATTTTTGTATTTTTGACTTTAAATATGATATGCAAGTGCCTATCTAACATGCAGATTGATAAAGAATACGTGGAGCGGTCACAACGTGATGCGCAAGTTCTTACCTCTCGTCTTAGACTCTCTCCCATTTAAATCACACACAAATGAAAGCAAGATTAACTAAGCTGTCCCTAGGGAGCAAGATTATCAATTAATGAGTAATGTATTACTGCTCATATGTTAAGATAAATCACAAATAGTTGTTCTTAGAATCAAAACACATAAACATGAATAGAGATATGCACAACAAGATAGCTCGTCGTATGTTAAAACATTCATTACTCATAGTGGAAATTATCACAAAATAAACCAGAGAACATTCATACAAGAACATAGGTTCAGAAAGTTAGAACGATCTCACAGTTAATGAAACACAGCTGAAAAAGAAATAGTTCCCCTTCAACATTGTTCATTTCATCACATTTGAACATTCCACACAGCACTTTCTCCGACAGGCAAAATTGTAATTTTATTATTGCAAAACGAAATAGTTCCTCTTACAACAAGTAGTTCACAAGTCTCCTTGGCAAAAAGCCCTTCGTCCCTATCCCTTTTGTATATTAATACAAGAACTAGCTCAAAACCTTTCGGTTGCACCCCAACCGTTTCAATCTCATAGTTTTGTCATTTTGCGAATGCTCATAATTCAACGTTACGTTTCAAATAAAGACTTTTATAAAAAACGGGAATAGCTAGGTAACTGACGAACCACCCAAGCCTGGGCCTTCGCTCTTTAGTGATTACGCTCTACCATTCCTCGGTCCCTCTTCAGACCCTTATTATTTTCTTTTCCTCGGGCAACAACTCTGTTGCCTTATGCTTTAACATGCTTTGTCCTCCAGCTGCATCTTCTTCGCCGCAATAATCTTCAAAGGGATCTGAGAAAATCTCCTATGTCTGTCTGCGATCAAACGAAAACTCATCATTTATTCCGACTATCTTCAATAAACATAAACCATAATACCAATAAAATGAGTACTGAAAGAAAAGAAAAACCGGAGCTGGGTTTTCACGTGAAAATCTCAACCTGATAAAACAAGGCACACTGGTCATTTACGAAATCAATTACAAGCTCATAAGGCGGGAAAACGATTAAGAAACGGGCATATAAAAACCCCCATTGGCAAATCGGAACACTTGACATTGGTCGGTTAGTGAGCTACGTAGCCGCAACGGCGGGTGACCTACAGTCTAGGGGTTTCGAAACACAAACCAAAAATTGGCGCGATAAAACGTCGGGGGTCGGATCTACTGAAGCATCGAATAGTTAGTGCGCTACATAGCTGCAACGGCGAAAGTTATACGGTCAAGAAAATCCGCAGACTAGTCAACATCGAAGAAAAATAGAACAAGACATCGACGAAAGGAAAAGCAGTCCGATGGGCAGTTAGTCTACTCTGGGGCCGCAACGGCGGACCTCAATCAGCCCTCGACCTCCGATCAGAGTCACAAAACCTTCTGAAACATCGCAAAGCGAGATCTTTTTTCAACAATAAAACGCGGAATCGACGAAAGGCTTTAATTATCGACACAATTTCTAACTGACCTCCGAAAAAGCGGCAACTAAAGATCCCATTTTAAACTTCGGCCAAACCTCAGCAACGATAAAACAACATGAAAGCTGCTAAGTTCTACAGTCCAAAGCATTCGCAGACCCAAACGAATTCCCGAAAAGCAAGAAAAACTGGCCTCAAACAATCCAAACGTGTAGCAGAGTGGGAACAAACGGTCTTCAACAAAATCAACAAGGAGGGTCCAAAATTTTAGAAATTTGGGAAAATTTGCAGCTGCAACAATTGGCGGCTCACTGGTGAACCCAAATCTCTGAATAAACTCCTCCTTAAGTAACAGACTGTTTAGCAGCAAAAACCGACATGCTGAATTCTTCTAGATGTCTGGATTCTTATAATGTCAAATATATGTACTTGTAATCATTGATGACAGTCCAATTTTAGGAAATGAAACCCAAAATCTCAAAGTCAGGATAACTCTTTTGAGGCTAAGTAGGTGAATTTCATTTTACCTCTGTTTTTGGGTAGCTTCCAGCTTAAACACCATAGGATTGTAACACATGGTAAACAGAAATATTCGTTTGTTCCCCATTCCCATGCCATTTGGCACTTTTCGTTTGTGGACTTTTTGTCCTTTTAAGTCCTCATGCCTTTCTTTCTGAATTTTATTCAGGCTCTTCTATCCATAGTGTCCTTTTGTGTGAGAGATGCATTTAATTTTCAGCTCACGGACAGAGAAGAACTTTTGGCAATCTGTACTCATATGATTCAGTACTTTGTTTCGATAAATATTGCTTTCTTAGGAGTTTTGACTCTTATTAGCCTTTTAGCTTTCAATTCTTGGCATGGGATCATTTAGATATAATATACTGTTTACTCTACTCCCCTTTCCATGGGTCTTTTGCTGTCACCCCCTAGGACGTTTTAGATGTGAAATGGATGGAGCCTCGAAATAGTATTCCAGACCTTTTGACTCTGAGTTATTTCAGGGATTACGCCGGACTTCAATGTGTTCATAGACATTTAGGAAAAGTACTTCCTAGAAGAAATTCCATCAGATTCAAACAATAAGATACAATCTAATGCCCAAAAAATCTCAATTTATCCAGGGCTCTGATGCTCTCCATGCAACCATAAGTTTGCCTCTTTTATTGAAATCAGAAGAAAACTAAACTAAACAAAAAGAAAAAGAACAAATCAATTTATTTATGTACAAAACAAAAACAAAATAAAACAAAAATCAAGAAAAATAAGGTTTAAGAACTAAACCATTCATTGGTAAGTTCTCCTCCCATCCCTGTAAATCTTGCAATTTATAAGTTGAGGGGCCAAGTTTTGCTGCAATTTGGAAAGGGCCTACCCATAACTGTTGAAACTTCGTGTGCTTTCCCTTCTCATCATGTGGGTGATCCCACTTAAGAACCAAATCTCTTACTTCAAATTCTTTTGTTCCAGCTTTGTGCTTATCAAACCACCTCTTCACTACCTCCTGTTGTTGTTTAAAACGTTCTTTGGCCTTGGATCTAGACTCCTCTGCCTTCAAAAGATTATGGATTCTTATCTGCAAGACTTCATTATCTGATCCTCTTGACTCCTGAGCTATTATGGAAGAGGGTAGCATGATATTAGGGGGCAGAATGGCCTCTTTTCCATAAACAAGAATATACGGGGACACACCTAAGGAAGTCTTGGGGGTGACCCTATCAGCCCAAAGAGCATTTGGTAATGTTGAATGCCAACTTCTCTGGTTTTCTATCACAATCTTTTTTAAGATTCTAATCAGATTCTTGTTTGTAGATTCTGCCAAACCATTTCTTTATGGATAATAATTTGCAAAATAATGCAACTTAATTCCTTTTTCATGAGCAAATGCAGTTAATCAAATAGAGGAATAATAAGTAGCATTATCGAAAACTAGAGAAATTGGAACCCCAAACCTGGTCATAATATGATCTTGCAAGAAGTCCATGACCGCATCTTCATTCACTTTACGCAACAGAATGGCTTCGACCCATCGAGTGAAGTAATCGGTTGCCGTCAGAAGATACTTGTGTTGCAAGGAAGAATTTGGATTTATCTCTCCAATGATATCCATTCCCCACTGCTCAAACGGTTCTGTTATCATCACAGGCTTTAATGGTCCTGCTACTTTAGCTTGTCTTCCAACACACCTTTGACAGATGTCACACTTTCTGACATGGGCATGTGCATCTTTGAACAGTGTGGGCTAATAGTATCCAGCTTTGAGAATTTTATGGGTTGTTGTACCTCCGAAAAAATGTCCTCCAGCAGTCCCATCATGTAAGTCTATCATGACCTTCCTCGCATCTTCTTTCTCTAAGCATCTAAGAAGAACTCCATCATAATTCTTCCCGAATAATATTCCTTCAATAATCTGATATGAGGTTGATTTAAGACGTAGTGCTCTTCTTTGCTTAGAATTCCAATGTTCCGGTAACAATCCCTCCTAAAGGTAATGCACAAGGTCTCGATACCAGGAGTCTGGAGCTGTGAAAAGAGGACATACATCCATCAAATGTAACTCAGCTTTGTCTTCCCAGTTATTTTCTTCATTGTCTTTACTTTTAGTCATTAGTTTGCACAATCCTTGCCCTTTAACTATGGAGGCTGGCTTGAATTTGAGGTCATACTCCTGTAAAGTTGTTACCCATTTGCCTCTTCTTTCTCCTAATTCTTTTGTACGAAAAAAGACCTCACAGCTGGGTGTGGAACTATCACCTTTGTCCGGTTCTCAAGTATATACGGTCTGAATTGTTTTACCGCTTTGAAGACTATGTAAGCTTGTTTATCCACAGCTGGGTAATTCAATTCGGCTCCCTGCAGACCAATGCTCATAAATGATATGGGAACTCATCTCCCCCATCTTCCTTCTGGGTAAGCACCGCTGCTAGTGAATCGTCAGATGCGAAAATGTACAAAATAAAATCTTTCTCAAAATCCGGACTTTTGAGGGAGGGTGCGTGCACCACAGATGTCTTTATTTTAAAAAATGCATTCTTCTCTACATCAGTCCACTTGAATTGTACACTTTGCTTTACCATTTGTTGCAAAGGTTTAACAATTTGAGCGAAATCCGGCACAAACCTTCGCACGAAATTTATTGTCCACATAAATGATTGCATGCCTTTTTTATTATGGGGTAAGGGAATCTATTCGATAGCTTTGATCCTCTCTAGGTCTATGGAGATCCCCTTCTTAGAAACCACGTGACCCAGTAACTTACCTTCGGTAACGGCAAACACGCACTTCTTGGGGTTTAATGAGATACCATATTTTCGGCAGCATTCGAAAATCTGTTTTAGATGGAATGCGTGTTCTTCCCTTTTCTTTGAGAATATTGTGATGTCATCGAGGTATACTACAACACTGCGGCCAATCAGACCGTGGAAAGCTATGTTCATAGCCCTCTAGAAAGTAGCTCCAGCGTTTATGAGTCCAAAGGGCATCCTTCTGTAAGCAAAAGTCCCCCATCTGGTTCTGAATGTAGTTTTAAGTCTGTCTTCTTCAGCTACTAACACTTGATTGTAGCCAGAGAATCCATCTAATAAAGAAAATAATTCAGAACCTGAAACCATTTGCAATATCTGTTCCATGGGTGGGACAGGATAATTATCTTTATCCGAAGCGCGAATTAGGTTTCTGAAATCCACACATAGTCTAATTTCTCCAGATTTCTTTCTTACTAGTACCAAATTTGAAACCCATTCCGAGTGTCTAACTTTGAAGATAATTTTAGCATCCAACAACTTCTTTACTTCATTCTGAATTAGAGGCTCTAGTTTTGAATGCATTTTCCTTAAAGGTTGTTGATAGGGCTTGACCCCAGATCTGATGGAGATAACATGCTGAATAATATTGGTGTCATATGTCTTCATATCTTCATACGTCCAGGCAAAAACATCTTTGTATTGTTTGAACAAACCGATGAACTTATTTCTTTCACCTAGAGAGCAACACTTTCCCAAATTCACATATTTAGGCTCAATTTCAGTCCCTAAATTAATCAACTCAAACTGTGGAGACGACCTATGAGTCTTCACATTCACTGGCCTTCTGAATATATCGTTTAGATCAAACATTCGCTCTAAAGTCTTGACTCCT
The DNA here is from genome assembly GCA_001517045.1 of Pseudotsuga menziesii. Classification (NCBI taxonomy): domain Eukaryota; kingdom Viridiplantae; phylum Streptophyta; class Pinopsida; order Pinales; family Pinaceae; genus Pseudotsuga; species Pseudotsuga menziesii. The sequence goes on along the minus strand of LPNX011068991.1, from coordinate 101,772 downwards.
TTAGGAATAAAATTATCGAATTTTAGCTCGGCTTGATGTTCATCGTCAATAATTGCCCCTTTGAAGGTCTCGTCATTTGTCAAGCATTCTAGAATCTGCTAATCATCATCAAAAACTCATAAATTGGTAATCATATCTGGAACCGAAGGCCTGAAAAGCAATTCAATAGAACACCGGTTATTAGAGGGCACAAGCCTCGCAGCTGAGGTGGCCAACAAGTCAGCTACTGCATTCCTAAGTCTAGGAATCGATAAAATATTAAATGCATGAAAACATTTAAGCAAATCCCATACTTCATTTTGATAAGCTTTTAAATGAGGGGAAATGCAATGTACTTGATTTCAAATCTGTTTTACAATTATTTCAGAATCCCCATAACTTTTAGAGTTTCTACCTTTAACTCAATTGCTTTTCTTAGTCCATGAACTAATGCTTCATATTCGGCTGTGTTATTGGTGCATTCAAACTCTAACTTACATGAAAGAAAATGTTTATTTTTCTTAGGATCAAACAAGACACAGCCGGCTCCTGACCTTTCCAAAGTTTTAGACCCATCAAATAAAAGTGTCCAAAAATCGCCTATCACTACTATGCATGAATCAACATCTACATCTACAGCTAAGTCTACTATTTTACAATCAATTTCATCAGCCTGTGAAAACCAAAGGAGATCAGGCTAAGCATCTGATGTATCGCTGGCTTCTTCCGCTTGATAGTTTCCCGGTTCTAGCTCAATGAAGTAATTTCCCAAAACATAATTCAATGGTTCATTTTTACCTTCGAACTAAGTAACATTGTGTTTCATATGGGGCTCTCTTAAAACTTTAATTTGATTTGGGCTTCATTTATAAGGTAGCCACATATGTGTCCAGTCCAAAGCAAAATATCCACTCAGTTTTGTCGACCAATCTCTGCTCAAAACAAGTCCATAAGCCTCAGGTATGTCTACTACTACAATATCAATGAATTGACATACCTTATCATTTGAAGATAAGCGAATGAGAACATCCTCCATTTCCCCAATTACCTTCACATTCGTTCTGTCCAACTGAATGACCTTCCAGGTAGATGGTTTAGGTTGTCCATTTATCTTTTTGCAGACCGACAGCAACATAACATTTACTGATGCCCCCGAGTCTACTAGACAGTTGTGCACGTTGTGGTTGAAAATTTCAAAAATAAGGAGAAAAGGTGGAGTCTTGCATTTAGGCTTACCTCCCACACTTGCTTCACCAATTTCTTCTTCTTGTCGCTGACTGTCAGTGGGAAGCTTCTCCTCTAATATTTCAAGTGCTTTCAATAACTTTTCTTTCTGCTACGGCACATTACACATCTCAAATAACGAGATATTTGCCTTCACCTTTTTTATATCCTCCACGATGTCGTAATCCATCTTATGTTCTGTGAGGTTTGTTTTAACATTATTGATCTTCTCTTCAATGGGCTTAGTAGGCATGTTGATCTGCTTCGGATTTTGACTGGTGATGATAAATTTCGGAATTTTATTACCTGAGGTGTTTTTTTGAAATTTCTTTACATTCTTTTGAAGTCTCTTAATCTTTGGGAGCATAAGACTATTTTCTTTAATCAACCCTTGGCTTCTCGTCGTCACATTCGTTTCCAAGATATCTTCATGTCTCGGATCCTTTCCCTCTTCGGTATCAAACAACAATACACAGTCCCATAAAACCATGGCATCATCCTCTTGTTTTTCTGTTAATTTATTGTTGTATTTTCCCTCTTCATCATTATCCTCAGTTAATTTGGAATCCAACAGCTGAATCATCACCAACGTCATCGAATTTATCCATTGAGGACAATTCTTTTCAGAATGGGGTTGTTGGTGAAAAGTGCAAAAGTTATCCATCCCCACCTCTGTTGACTTCATCGATGCAGGACTGTGCGGAGGGGGTTGGGATTGATTGTTATCCTCTTTTTTCTTGTAATAAGGCTTATAAAACTTATGGGCTTCCTTTTCCTTTTCCAAGTCTATTATTCTGTTAGAGAGCTTCTGCACCATCTTTGCCATTCCTTCGAAATCGTGTGATTGCTCCTCTTTAGGCTTAGTAAATAACAAAGCTTCTCCCAACATTTTTTTCTCCTGACTACTCAAGATAATCTTCAATGCCTTCCTTTTCAGCCTCTACTCTCTCTGCTTCTTCATAAGTCTCTACTAGCGCAGGTTTGGCTTTCATTTTGACAAACATGGCCAAATCGGGCCCTAGAGCTGAAGTATAATATTCAATTAAAACTTTATCCGAGGGTTTGTCAGTTTCAGAAAAATTCTTAAGATAAGCTGCAAATCTTTGGGTAAAACTATGCATCTTCTCTTTTCTTTCTTTCTTTAAAGCGCACAGTCCTTTCATGAGAGTCGCATGAGTTTTTTGGGTTGCATATTTACTTTTGAAAATCCTTTCAAAGGTATCCCAGTCTGAGATAGAGTTTGCAGGCAAACCAAAATACCATGATGCTGCTGCTCCTTTAAGGGTATGCGGAAAAAGTCTACAAACTACATCCTCATGTTCCCCAGCCCTTAATCCTTCTATTGCCAAATAGAAACTTTGCAAATGGTCATCTACTAAAACCTTCTCATTTGGATCAAACTTGGGCAGCATCTTCTCAAAAGCTTGAGGTAAGTCATGCAGCGGAGGTGTTAAGTTCAGGGGTGATCTGGCTTTCCAAGCAGGTGGTGGATTTGGTGGGTTAAGTGGCTGATTTGCATTTACGCCTGCCATGAGTCTGGGTGGAGAGTGGGGAGGTAAGGGAACAGGAATATGCACAGGAGAACAGTAAGGTGTGTTTGGGCCTACTTGATTCAAAGGCTGTAATGCTACTTCTACTAACTCTTCCAAATCTCCAACCAACACTGAATCTTCCAAGATGGGACGATCTTTCTTCTTGTATTCTCTTCGGGGTAAATCAGGGATAGTGGGTAATCCTTCAATATTCTTTACATAGGCCCGTGTGTGTCTTCTCAGATCATTAACTACTTGGTTGTCCACAGAAAACAAATGTTCTCTATTCTCTTCAGTATTTGGATCAGGAAATAAACTGCTTTCAAAACTATCACCGGTGAAGTAACTACGAGGAAATGAATTTCCCCGACCAGCCATGCACTGGTGGCCCTCCTTCTAGCGCCAAAAACTGTTTAGGCCTGGAAATTTGCAGGCAACAACAACAAGGGATTCTCCCCAGTCAACATTCCCAACTAGCCCGTGACTGTTTGGTATGGGGAATCCGTCCGGTTTGCGGTCCGGCTACCGTAGGTCAAGTAACAAAAACAAAGGGTTTTACCGGTTGCGACCCGGTCCACCATGTATATTTTTGTATTTTTGACTTTAAATATGATATGCAAGTGCCTATCTAACATGCAGATTGATAAAAAATACGAGGAGCGGTCACAATGTGATGTGCAGGTTCTTACCTCTCGTCTTAGATTCTCTCGCATCTAAATCACACACAAATGAAAACAAGATTAACTAAGTTGTCCCTAGGGAGCAAGATTATCAATTAATGAGTAATGAATTACTACTCATATGTTAAGATAAATCACAAATAGTTGTTCTTAGAATCTACACACATAAACATGAATAGAGATATGCACAACAAGATAGCTCGTCGTCTGGTAAAACATTCATTACTCATAGTGGAAATTATCACAAAATAAACCAGAGAACATTCATACAAAAACGTAGGTTCAAAAAGTTAGAACAATCTCACAGTTAATGAAACACAACTGAAAACGAAATAGTTCCCCTTCAACATTGTTCATTTCATCACATTTGAACATTCCACACAGCACTTTCTCCAACAGGCAAAATTGTAATTTTATTATTGCAAAACGAAATAGTTCCTCTTACAACAAGTAATTCACAAGTCTCCTTGGCAAAAAGCCCTTCGTCCCTATCTCTTTTGTATATTTATACAAGAACCAGCTCAAAACCTTTTGGTTGCACCCCAACCGTTTCAATCTCATAGTTTTGTCATTTTGCGAATGCTCATAATTCAACGTTACATTTCAAATAAAGACTTTTATAAAAACAAGAATAGCTTGGTAATTGATGAACCACCCAAGCCTGGGCCTTTGCTCTTTAGTGATTACGCTCTACCATTCCTCGGACCCTTTTCAGACCCTTTTTATTTTCTTTTCCTCGAGCAACAACTCTGTTGCCTTATGCTTTAACATGCTTTGTCCTCCAGCTGCATCTTCTTCGCCGCAATAATCTTCAAAGGGATCTGAGAAAATCTCCTATGTCTGTCTGCGATCAAACGAAAACTCATCATTTATTCCGACTATCTTCAATAAACATAAACCATAATACCAATAAAATGAGTACTGAAAAAAAAAGAAAAACCGGAGCTGGGTTTTCACGTGAAAATCTCAACCTGATAAAACAAGGCACACCGGTCATTTACGAAATCAATTACGAACTCATAACAATCGGAGGGAAAACGATTAAGAAACGAACATATAAAAACCCCCATCGATGAATCGAAACACTTGACATCGGTCGGTTAGTGAGCTACGTAGCCGCAACGGCAAGGAAAAGCACTCTAACGAGCAGTTAGTCTACTCTGGGGCAGCAACGGCGGACCTCAATCAGCCCTCGACCTCCGATCAGAGTCACAAAACCTTCCGAAACATCACAAAGCAAGATTTTTTTTCAACAATAGAATGCGGGATCGGCGAAAGACTTTAATCATCGACGCAATTTCTAACTGACCTTCGAAAAAGCGGCAACTAAAGATCCATTGTAAACCTCGGCCAAACCTCAGCAACGATAAAATAGCATGAAAGCTGCTAAGTTCTACAGTCCAAAGCATTCGCAGACCCAAACGAATTCCCGAAAAGCAAGAAAAACTGGCCTCAAACAATCCAAACGTGTAGCAAAGTTGGAACAAACGGTCTTCAACAAAATCAACAAGGAGGGTTCAAAATTTTAGAAATTTGGGAAAAGTTGCAGCTGCAACAGGTTCAAATCCCCTAAGGGTATATGATGAAAATAACTTTCCGAATGCACTCACTCCAACTCAAATTTCTGAATGGAAGCAGGGGACATATAAAGAACATCAACATGAACTCATATGCATCACCATTCAACTTTTAATGTCTCCTATAACTCCCTTAAATCAGATGCAAAAAGACTAGTTTCAACCTTAGGAGAAATGATAGGCAATTTTCTCCAAATGCTATGAAACTCAACAAAATGACTCCAAATGCTTATGTACTGAACATTAAACTCATATAATACATCAATAACAGTCCATTCATCCATAAACCATCAGTAGTTTACTTATCCATTCGAATCCATCAACATTACATTGGTTCACAACAAGGTAGTGGGTAAATGGCATTGTTTCTTCATTGTTTAACATTTTTACATCAAATCTTTTAGTATTTCGACCTGACACTTTTTGAAGATGAAGAACAGAGTATATTAAGCTTATTACAATCAGAAATGGACCATGAGAAGCTCTCCCAAAGAGTACAATAGCTCACCCAAAGCACAATCCCTCCATGAGCAAGAATATGCAATGAAGACTGAAAATGGTTGAGAGAATGTGTTGCATTAGAAGAGCCACGAACTGCCCTATAGCTTACACCTGCAAATACAAACTCCATTAAAACTCCATGAAAAACCTGAATGGCCTCTCCAAACACCAACTTGGATGAGAATCTTTCACCCTCAAAATTGGCCAAGGCAAGAAATTAGTCATCCACTGGCTCTCTCTCTTCACAAATGCAAATTTCTCAAATGATCAACAGTTGTCTTCATTCTTTGTTCTTGACATTTATAAAGTTTCCAAACTCTCTATGAGTCGAATTCCTTCCAAAAGTGCATTCCAACTCTAGTTGGGAAGAGATTCCAAAGAATGCTACTTGTACAACAATTCCTAGTCTCCCACTTCCACCAAATCACATGTGGAAGCATCTTAGCTGCCCTAACTCCCTTAAGCACTCTTGGAGCTAATTTTAGCCCTGACATGTCATATATGTCAGATGTCAACCTTCAGATCTGATTTGTGTCATAGGTGTCATAGCATCTTCATCATTGTTGCCATAGAGTTAAGGAATCTAGTCCAAGTATCTCACTAGCTCCAAAGTGCATCTTCTTCTTCCATGGGAGTTACTCTTCCACTCCAATTCAACCTTAATTGATTTGTGCCAAGTATATTGACCTTCCAACCCATCCCAAGACCCTTGAGCTTCTTCTGGATTCGAAATGACAAGAGGAGGATGCCATGTGGCATAGAAAATCTAGCTTGTGTGGGTCCCACATCCTCCACGTGTCTTCATGATCAATTGCCAATTTGATTTTCCATTATATTTATTTATTTAGCTCATTTATTAAATATATGTCATTCTAATGTTCAAAGATCATTTATTGTCCCCCGTATTCCAAATCTCAAAGCTTCCACCCCCAACCTAGGAAAATAGTAATTTTCCTCCTTGGCAATTATTTGAACCTTAGCATCAATTTGACAAACTCTCATGAATATGGAAAATGTGATTAGGCCATTGTGACCCAATGCAAAATTTGGGACATGACAGTAGTCTTTTAATCGCCCAGACTTAATAATATAAAGATGCACCTTGTACCATTGTAAATATACACTGCATTGGTAATAAAAATCCTTAGAAGCACACAATAGAATTTTCCAACCAATGCACTCTACCTAGGTATTGTGCCTGATATTGTGGAGTGAAAGCTTCAGCATACAGCACATATTGACAAATGTTAGTAGCAGTGTTACTGTAATCTCGGAAGTGGTGTTCGGTCGATCACAGTAGAAAGTGCCTTCATCTAAGTAGAGGCGTTTGGTATCCCAAACTTACTAATGTAAATATGCACCTTGCACGACATAAATATACACTGCATTGGTAATAAAAATCGCAATTAAAGTTTTTTATTTCTCTGTGGGGGTGTTCGATCTCTGTGGGGGTATTTGAACATCAACAGGTTGGACCACTGGGTACTGATACAACAGAATAACATAAAATCCCAAGCAAGCAGAGTGATTGGTATGTGGCCGGTTATCGGTAATCACTAGTTAAACTCTCCGTATTCAGATTGGTAGGCAAGGGGTGTTCACCAGATTTGAAACGGGGTCTCCTCATGGCAAACATCCCCAACTTCCTGCTCAACCAATGGGCACAATTTGATTAAAGAATAGCTGTAAAAATCTAGTCCTTGGGAACATACCTGCAGAGCCCTGAACAGTACAGGTTCTTGGAGACGATAAAGAAAAGCCTCCACACCATCCTGAGTCCTTTGGCTGATAAACCCTCCTAAAACCTTTCTGATAGAGGAAGCGAGCATTTTAGAAGAGGCAAATATAGCCCCTTCAATTAAACCCTGAATGCAATTGTTTTCGATCTCCTCGAGCGAGGAACCCTTTGCAAACCTCCACGCCTTATAGAGAATTTCCCCATAAGCTTCCAGCACAGAATTCCGACCAAAGGGAATCTGAGAACGAAAGATGGCACTGAGTTCCTTTACCAGCTGAGCATTCAATCCAAAAAGAAATGCCAGAAAGCGTCTCCCGTCCTCTGTTCTCAGATACGACGGGGTCAAAGCGCATCGAACCAGCATGTGCTTCAGATCGTCAATACTATCGTCCACGAAATCAAAAAAAGTGAAAGCTTCTCTCATTGAATACACTCTATGAACATCGATCTTCCGACCCACTGACAGAGATTTTGCTAGCAAGCAGGGGAGAGATTGAGCAATGAGAGACTCCTTCCCGGGCAACGAATCTCGCCACCATTGCTCGCAAATAGCCGTCACACAATCCTGTAAAACGCAATCGCCCTCGAACAAGACGAGCTTGTCGTGCAATGTCTGTACAGTGGAGAACAAATCGGTAGGAGAAAATGCCTTCTGGGGATGCATAATGCAAAGCTGTGCCAAATACGAGTAACCCCTCAGGCTGTTCAATATTTTGGCCCTCCGTCGCTCATTTTCCGGCTCCATTCGCACAGTTTCGTGTATGGGACTCCTCTGGCTTCTGGTGATCCGTCTTCTGCGCTTTTTCTGTGGGGAGGGGGTTTTGAAAATTGTATTGCCTTCTTCCACATCTTCTTGGCCATGACCGTTGGATAAATTTTCAAAGGCGAAAACCGCTCGAGCTGTATATAGTGAAAGAGCATCACAGAGCTTGGAATTGGAAGATAGTTTGTTGGTCAGTGACCATACTAGGGTTTTGAGAACGGATTTTTCCGACCTCGACTGATGTTTCTCCACCAAATCGAGAAATTCTTCTGGGGAATTCTGTAATGCTTTACGAAAAGTGTCTTCCATCTCGCGGCCTGTTTTAAAGCCAAAGCATTAATGGACTTGGGCTTGAGCTTGCCTGAACAAATATTCTGGTAATCGAAAGAAGCGTTCGCTTAGGGATTTCACATGTTTTTATTTCAAATGTTTTGCCGCTTGTTTCCTGCTAATGCCAACGGCTCGATGGCCATTCTATTGACCCCTGAGACAATGAGCATTGCATAAGATAAATTTTATGGATTTCCCTATTGTTAAGCACGGGCAAAATTTTAGTAGTTTAAAACATCTCAAATTAAAATGAATAATTTGAGGTCGGCCATTTTTAAATAAAAAACTATTATAAATAAATAATGATTGAATTTATTTATTCCTAAAGAAAAATATTGAATAATGATGTTTTGATGATATTAAAATGTGAAAAATGTTTAGAGAACGTATTTGAAAAAAAAAATCAGGTTGGCTTCAAGAAAGCTTCATTTGATTCTTGGTTCGGTTTGGCTCTGGCGAAGAGCTTGCTATAGTGTTGTGGGTCATCATCAGCTATCTGTGGGTCACTTGTTGCCTACATTTACGCTCTGTTCTGGTTGGAGTTCTTCAACTGTCACGAATTGAATTCATTTCTCTGGCCATTGCTCGTTGGTTTGTAGTTGTGGGAGAATCAAGCTCCACGCCTCTGTGGGCTATTGGTTTGTGTTCTCTCTTTAATTGGACCGATCTCGTCCTCGGTTTGTCTTTCATTGCACGCAGGAGTGGTGGTGGTTTGTTTCAGACCCTGCTATTATTGGTTGGTATGTTGTATTGTCTGGATCTCCTTAATTTGTGACCAAAGACATTGCCCTGCTAAGTTTTTTGGACCCTGTTGGGATTTTATACTCTGGGCATGCTTTCTTTGCTTTTGGTTTGAATTGTGGGTGTCTTTGGATTGTGAACCGGACTCTGGTCAGTCTCCTTGGCAGTGCCCTTCCTCATGGATGCTAGTGGGGACCCTCCTCCTCCACTTGCTCCTAAATTGGACGCTTTTAAAAGATTGGTAGCATCGTGTGGTAAGAGGAAAGGTGGCCCTTCGCAAAAATTTGTGAAGAAGGTTGACATCCCCTCCGTTGAGCTGCCTGCTGATAGGATTTGTCGATCGGGCCTCAATCTCGCTGAACGTGGGCTTATTGGGCAATTCACTGGCCTTTGGCCCTCTCCCAAGGCTATAGACAGTTGGGTCCAGAGAAATTGGAGGCCCTTAATCTCTAAAGGCATACGAAGTCATTTTGTTGGCAGAGGCTATTTTGTCTTTGTGTTTGAGGAAGTAGCTGATCGTGACCTCATTTTTCGAAATGCCCTTACTTCATGGGCCTGCAGGGTCTATATCTGAACAAATGGTCTCCTGATTTTGACCCTACCTAGGATGTCCCATCTGCAGTCCCTATCTGGGTAAGGCTCCCCACTTGCCCTTACACTGTTGAACTCAGATTCCCTGGAAGCCATTGGGAATACACTTGGAACTACATCGACAAGGCAGAACGGACAGACCAATATTCATGTGCGAGAATATGTGTGGAAGTTGATTTGGAGATTGGTCTGCCATAAGTGATTAGGCTAACAATAGCTTATTGGTCTTATGTTCGGGAATTGGACTATGAGCAAATTCCCTTTAAGTGCTGCTTCTGCCATGAATATGGCCATTTTTTCCGCAACTGCAAGAAAAAATCTAAAGAAGAGCTTAAAAGTGAGAAGGAAGACCAGTGGACCCAAGCTAAAAAAACAGGAAACTCCAATCAAAATTAGAGAAAGAAAGAAACAGATGGAAAGAAGCTGAAAGGTGATGTTGTTGTTGGGAAGCTTCCACATCCCTAATTAATTGAAAATGTATCTTCCAATCAGTTTGTTGCTTTAAGCATTCCTGATGCTCTTGTTCTTGAAGAATGAGAGTTGCCTCAACCAGAGGGTCTTGTTGAAACCCCCGATCTTCCTATGGAACGGGTTATTGTTTCCACTCTGGATTCTAGGGATGATGATCCTTTGCACTCTCCAGAGGAAGCTAAAGTTTCTCCCTCTTATGCTGACATAACTAGGAAAAAGCAGGTTGTTTGTTCTTATTCCTCTGATGATGATTCAGTAAAGCATTTCTCTAAAAAGATTGGAAGGAAGACTAAGAAGAAGACCCATGAAGAAGAGGCCGAGAGGCTCAAAATGCAAGGTAGTCAGCCCACTATTGAAATGTCTTATGGTAGGAGCAAGAGGTCAAGGCCTCCAAAGGGAGTAAGCACTCCCTCCCAAGTGGATAAATAATGTAGGTAACATCTTGGAATTGCAGGGGATTGGGAAACTCAATCAAAGTTGAAGTTGTTAAAGATTTGATGAAAATGGCACCTTCGGAAATCCTTCTACTCCAAGAAACCAAGATTGAGGAGGAAGCTCTTCTTCTCCTTAGTAAATCTAAATGGAACTTGAATGTTGGAAAAGTCATAAGCGCGAGAGGTTCCTCCGGGGGTTTAGCTACTCTTTGGAGTGAAGAAAAGTTTCAGTTAAATAGATGGTTTGCTACACAACATTGGATCTTCACAGATCTCTACCACTACTCTAGCAAGATCTCTCTAGCACTTTTTAATCTATATGTTCCTCTCAATTACAGTAAAAAAAGAGAATGCTGGAAATCACTCTCCGAGTATATTGAGTCTATTTCTCCCTCAAATCTAGTACTCGCTGGTGATTTAAATATAACTTTAGGTCCTAGTGAAAAAAAAGGTGGGCTCTATGGCAAAGACCATCTTCAAGACACGGTAGAGGCTATAATTCTTTCATGCGATCTGATGGATATAAAGCCAAAGATAGGACGCTATACGTGGTCCAATAATCGCGTTGGTTTAGCCAATATTTATGCCAAGCTCGACAGGTTTCTCATCCACAGCTCTATGTTGGATGGACAATCCATTATCTCTTCAAAAAATCTGCATAAACTATTGTCCAATCATCACCCTATTTCATTGATTTTCGAAAAAGAAGATGAGCTCGGCCCAATACCATTTCGGTTTAACCCTCTCTGGACTGAGCGAGATGGTTTCATGGATATTGTTGGTCAAGCTTGGTCTCAGTATGTAGACGGCTCACCTAGTTTCATTTGGGAGCAGAAGTTAAAAAAAATCAAAACTTGCTTTGAAAACTTGGGTCAAAATTCCAATTAAAACTCCTACTAGCTCCAGGCGAGAGAGAGTTGTTGAGTTATCATAGATTCAAATCAGAATGGAGTGCAGAGATATCACAAAAACTCAACTAGACTTTGAACATATTGCTCAATTTAAAACCTCCCAATCCTTTAGACAGGAAGAAGAACATCTTAGGATCAAGTCCTGTAGCCTTTGGTTGCAAGCAGGAGATAAGAATACAGCTTATTTTCATTGTCAATGTAGGGAGAGATTGTCTCGGAATCATATTACAAAAATCACTCTTGGTGATGGTGTTGTCATTAAAGGCCAAGATCCTTTAAAACAGGCTGCTTGGACGCACTTCCAGCTCTTGTATCATGAAGATGGTCTTGCTGCTAGTGATGTGTATGTTGAATTCCTGGATAAGATTCCTACTCTTGTCAACCCAAAGGATAATCAAGCTTTGTTGAAACCCTTTTTCAAACAGGAAATTTTGGATGTCATTTGGGCGATGGAGCCTGACAAAGCTCCTGGGCCGATGGTTTTTCTTTTCATTTTTACAGGGTGTTATAACCAGATCTTGTTCTTAGTTTATCTGTTCTTTTTGTCATAATTTTCAACCATTGGTTTAAAATGATTTTACATTTTATGTTGATTTTAATAATTTTTGACAATCAATTTTTTTGTTGGGTTTAATGCTTTTAATGATTGAATGATTTCATTATTTTAGCTTTTAAGGTTTGTATTTTCTGCTTATTAGTTAATTCCTTATATCTTTCATGTATATCTTTAAGCTTTCAAAAACTTATAATAAAAGTTTATTCCAAGTTTTGCTTTATAATCTAACCCTCATTTTTGAGTCATTTGTCAAATATTTTCATGAGAAGATTCTTGTAGTAGCTTTGTTTTTCCTATTTTTGTCATTCTCATTGGGAGCAGATTACGAGGTTCTGAAAATGAATTATGGAAAAAAAAAAAAAAAATTTGGCCACAACATACTCATGCACAAAAACCTCTCTCGGTTTTGCAACAACTATTATCGTTTGAGAGATTCGAATTTATCTTTGTGGCCTATTTTCAGGGTTTGAATTATTTAATAATTTCATGTTTTAGTCACAAATTTTCAGCACATATTCCGATCAATTGAAGGGGAATTTTTAAAAACCGAGAGAGGTTTTTGTTCATAACATACTCATTTTAAAACACATCTCTCATTTTTTGCACAGGTGTCCAGGATCGAGAGATATGAAGGCGTCTTTGAGACCCAAATTTTCAGAAATTCGCCAAATTTCCCCAAATTCGAATTGTTAGTTTTGGGTTAATTGTCTTTAAAGATTTTGAGTTATCATGTAACTAATTGATGTAAGTGTTTCAAATTTTGACCTAGAAGGTAATTATGGAACTACTTTACCTTTGTAATGATAAAAAGAAGACAAACATATATTTTTGAGAGGGGATTTTTCACTCAAGGAGAGGCTTTTGGAGCTTTGATTTCTCAAGCTAGCATTTATAACTCTTATGTAAGTGGAAAACTGTTATTGATTATATATAAACTGATAAGCCCTTTTACCTGTCATGCTTTTTCATTTTTGGTCCGGTTGATTGCTCAGTCTACAATTTCACTTCCTGTTTAAAGGTTTCTTCATGTAAATGCTTGTAGCATGTGGGTGGAATTAGTATTTCATGTGTAATGTTTATGGCTTATTGGGATGTGTTTGATCCCCAGTTTATCCAACTTGCATGATTCAATTCTGTATTAACTTGTGGATGTTTATTTCCTCCTTGCTGATGAAATTTTTAACACCAACATCCTCAAAACCAATTTTATTTTATTTTTATTTGAGATTGTGTTGACTTGTTCTTCTAGTGGTCTAAGAACAATTTCTGGCACTAACACAGGGTATGTTGGAACATAATCAAATCTGATCTTATTCGAATGGTGCTAACCTTCCAAAAAAAAGCTAAAGTTGGCAATTGTACAAACTCTACTTTCCTTGCTCTTATCTCTAAAGAAGTAAATCCTTCTTCTTTTGACAGGTTCTGCCCCATATCTTTGTGCAATGCCTCTTACAAGATTTTAGCCAAACTCCTTGCCAATAGAATCAAGCCTCTGTTAGGTAAGCTTATCTCTCCTCTTCAAGAGGGTTTTGTAAAAGGCAGGCATTTGATTGATAATGTCATCCAAGTTCAAGAAGCAATTCATTCAAGTTCCCAACGGAAGGAAAAAGGCATGTTAATTAAGTTGGACATGCAAAACGCCTTTGATCATGTTAACCTCCCCTTCCTCTATGATGTGCTTACTTTTGGATTTAGTGAAGAGTTTGTGAATTTGATTAAAGCATGTACTGACAGGCCATGGATTTCTCTGCTAGTCAATGGAAGACCTTCTAATATTTTCCAAGCCACTCATGGTCTCCGGCAAGGTTGCCCCCTATGTCACCATTTCTATATATCTTGATGGAAGAAACTCTTAGCAAGAAACTTTCATAAATATGGAGGAAGGTTATATCCTGGGCATTAAGATTGCTAGGGGAGTTGACCCTATTAATCATGCTCTCTTTGCGGATGACTCCTTGCTACTAGGAGGGGCCTCAATGAATATTACCAGGGCCTTCAATGAAATACTACAAAAGTATTGCCAAATCTTAGGGGCCATGATCAATAAAAAATAAAGTGCAGTTTATGGTTGGAATGTTGAGCTTTCTGTCATTCTCCAAATAGCAAATTTCCTTGTCTTTCCTAGTTATGCCAAGTGGGAGAAGATAAAGTATTTGGGATTGCCTTTGAATCTTGGCGCAACCCCTCCTTCTCTCTGGCCTTAAGTGATTGCCAAGATGAAATCTAAAATTGTTTCCTAGGGCGGTCTTTGGTTAAATAAGGCTAGAAAACTTATCTTGATCAAGTCAGTTCTTTCAGCTCTCCCGTTATTTCAATCTTCATTGTTGTTAGCCCCAAAATCTATCTCGGCTCAGATCTCTAAATTGTTCCGTGATTTTCTCTAGAACGAAGAAAAAGGAAGTCAGAATAAGATACATTTGGCAAGTTGGGAAATCATCAAAAGACCTTTATCAGAAGGTCATTTACAAATTTGGGATCCCTGTCAGGCTAATATGGCGCTGAGCAGCAAACTTATTTGGCAGCTTCATGTGAATAAACACCATCCCGTTAGTAGGGTCTTCAGGATGAAATATCTCAAAGGTGGATCTTTAAGAAATATAACCTCGTCCAATACTCCCTCAGGTACGACAATATGGAACTCCTATAGAAGAGGAATTGATAAATTTAAGCAACAGCTATATCGAACTCCAGGCAATGGAAAGAAGATATTCCTCTGGGATGACAAAATATTAGGAAACCCTGCTCTTTCTTCTGTGATTCAGTTATCCAATATTCTAGATTGGTTAACCAACAAAGGCCTCCTTAGATTGGTTGATATTTGCACTTGGGATTGTGCTGGTAATTGGGTGAGTTGGAATTTTTTTGATCTTCCGGATTGTCTAGTCTCCCAAAAATGTTTGTTGATTTCCCTTCTGTCTAGCCTCGCTCCAGTGCACAACTCATCTAAAGATAGCTTGGGATGGGGCAATTCTAGTTGTTACTCAGTTTCCAAGGGCTTTTTAGATCTTCAATCTGGTCATATTTCTTTTTTCTCCCCGACGATATGGAAAACTCTATGGTCGTCACACTGCTTTCCCGAGGTTAATTTTTTTACATGGTTGATTCTTCTCAACAAAGCGTTGACTGGTGACAATTTGCTCAAGCATGGTTTTTATGGCCCCTTATGGTGTTGTTTTTGCAAATTGGACTTTGAATCAGCAGACCATATCTTTATTGGCTACCATTTTGCAAAGTCTGTGTGGAAATTGGTCCTTAACGGCACCCGATTTTTTGCTCCAGATAAACCCAACGTCAAAGAATTTTATCTTTCCTCGCACGAGTTGCGTCCTTCTAAATCTAGTTATGAAGTTATCTGGTTTAACAAATGCCATACAATACCTAAGATTATCTGGTGGAAATTGTGGCTTTCCTGGAATAATTATATATTAAATAACCAGTTGCCAAATCAACAAATCGTGGCCTCCAAAACTAAATTGCTAATTGTCGAATCTGTAGGTAAGACGCTTTTCTCTCCTTCTCTGGATGCTGCGTTTTCAAAGTGGATGGGTTCCAGCTTTTGTGCAACTATAACGGTGGCCTGCATCAAGCCTGCTAGTATTATTCCCTGGAAATTTTGAGGGTCAGTGGAGGAATTAAGAACACTTTGGATGGAATCTTCTTCAGCTACAATTTTTTTCAACGGGGCTTGCAAGGGGAATCCTGGAATCCCTGGTGTTGGGGGCTTTGTTTCCTATTCTAATGGACTGGTTGAATTTAGCTTCCGCTGGAAACTCAGAATCATGTCAAATAACTAGGATGAATGTTACAACATTCTTATGGCGATTCAGGTTGCTAAAGAAAATGGATTCAAGTCAATCCAAGTATTCGACGACTCGAAAATGTTGATTAAAGCCTTAAACTTAGGTGACTGCTTCAATAATTCTGCCTTGAACAATTCCTTGCAGAGAATTCAGAATCTATTGAAAGAATTTGATTTGGTGGCCTCTTTCCACATCCTTAGGGAGTTGAACAATCTTGCTAATGCTTTCGCCAATAAAGCATGTTTGCTACCTTAGGGGTTCCTCATTATAAACGGAGAAGCCAACTATCTTCATCCAATTCCATAAATGAGTTTCTTTAATTTGTAATTTGACCTTTTGAGAGGATTTCCGTAGTCTCAAGGCCTTTTGAAGTGATTCTTTTTGTTTGTGTAGTTGTGTAATCTGGTCGATTGACATTTGTCTCTTCTAATCGTGGATTTTTCCACACAAAAAAATTAAAAATATATCCATTTGTGTTAAAAAAAATGTGATATAACAATGTTATTTGTCTTAAAAAAATTGAAATTAAGTAAGATTTCACTTTAGAAGGTCCAAGCTATTATAGAAGTTAAATACCTATCCAAGTTATTAATATAGTATTAATTATTACTTTTTGAAATGAAGATTAAATTACTTTGTTTGTATTGAAGGTGAAAAAAGGTAATCACTTGTACAATTTGTTTATCTTTAAGGTGAAGATGGATCCAAGTTACATTGAAGGTTAAAGTTTGATCTCTTTTTGTAAAATCATTTTTTCAAGACGAAAAAAAAGTAATTTGTTATTCAAAAATGAATCAAAGTTGCACAAGAGTCTTCTGCAGAGATAAAAAAGGCTTTGACATATTTAACTTCTACATTGTAAAAAAGTTCCTATACCAACCGTTATACCGAAATCTCATCACCCTCATTTTATAAGATAGGTATTCCCTTGACTGCTCCAATCCCTCAAAGCTGACCTCCATGGAGCCTCATCCCTATGGTTTAGGACCAGCTGGAGCTCGAGATCCTCCCTTTTAGGATCTGATATCCACCTCACCCATGAGATCCTCAACCATACCTATCCTCCCATGCCTTTAAATAGTAGCTCACCCCCCATGGGCAAAAGGAGGAAGAATTGTGTTTCATACCCAAACTCTGTCAAAATCATTCTTGAATCTTTGGAGGCAAGGTGAAGTTAGAGGCAAGGATCCATTGGAAGGAACTCTCAACACCAAGGCATGAAGGTTGTAGTTTCTCCAATCATTTATTAATAAAGAATGTCTTTTCTTTCCCATATTTATTGTTTCATGTGTATGTATTGCTTGATTCCTTGGTCACAAGCAGAGATCTAGTTGATTATATTGTATGCAATCATGTTTTGCTTGTTGTTTTCCATCTTTTACAGGTTCTTCTGCGAGGATAGCGAGGAAAACCTTTGAGAGAAGCATCATGGCATTTCATTCAAGTGATTAACTAGATCTAGGGAGAGTCTAGCATTTCGTGTTTGTGTTTTGTTCTAGACCTGAACCATTCATATCTAGGGAACCAGCTCTTGTCCGCAGGAGGTGTGTATTTCTAGTTAACACTAACTAGTCTTCAAATAATCTCTAATCACGAAAAAACAAGACTCCAATCATGGATCTTTATCCAATACAAAACTGAGGGCTTATGATCATACACTATTCTAATTTTGAAACATCATATCTATCCAATTAAATTGGAATCAAATATTCTCTTAGTGTAAAGAGGGTTTAATGTGCAATCATGCATATTTGTTCATCCTAGAACTATATTCAAGCTGTATGATTCATATGAAAGTTGGATCTAAGATAAAGGTTGAATCTATAATAGTGAAGTTAAATATGATTTACTTTATAATATTAAAGTTATGAAAAGGATATGAAAAATGATAGGTGTGGGGATCTTACTAGATCTCGATGGAAATAAAATGTTTTCTTATGAATAGGGAATGGGTCGAGCTATGAATAACACGCCAGAGAGGTATGCTCTTTTGGGAGGATTAAAGCATGTTATTTCTCTTAAGATCTCCAAGGTAATCATTCTTGAAGAATTTTTACTGTCGATATTTCAAGCTAGAAAATCGATCAACTAAAATGATGAGGATTTAGGGTGTCTCCAGAGAAGGATTCACGACAAGCTAAAGCATATCAGTGAGATGAATATTTTGCATATCTGAAGGTGCAACAACTAGGATGCAAATACGCTCGCTACTGAGCAGTAGCTCTTGAGTGTAGCATTTTTGTTTTAAATGTGGCCTCCCCTAAAGGCGATGATTCCCCTAAAGTTAGTTTGCCCCACACATTTAAGACCCCCTCTTATTTGGTAGCAATCACGGAGGACACCTGGAGCGAGTTTGGTGTTTTGGACATGTGGATACCATTGCGCTTAATCTCCCACATGGGATAGGCTTCTCGAGCAATCCACAAGGTCGATATCCTAGTTATGTGCATCTGGTGTATGCCATTTTATTATGGTGTAATTGTTGCGAGTGGGATATCTCATTGTAAAGGCTCCTACAAAACAACAAATTAAGGATACCTTGGCGTTTTAAAATCTAGAAGGAATGGGTGGAACGTAAACGGTCAGCAATCTCGACTCCAATTAACACAAATTTCTTTAAAGCCTAAACTTGATTCTGATTATAGTGTTGCATCCTTGATGAAGTTTTTGGGTTTTTTTAGCAACATGGATAATTCAGGTTGGAGCTCTTGGCTTGGAAAAATTCAAGTAGCCATAAAGGATCTCTACATTATGAGGAGTAGACTTAATCTCAACTTGAGGGAACTATATCAGTCGTTGAACAACTTGACAGTCATATTGCTCATATGGATTCTAGGTTCAATGACCCAGAAAGAGAGGTACGGGAGCAAAAGGGGCAAATAAAGAAGCTCTTCATAGCTTCATAAGTACTTTACGATATCTTAATGGGTGGCCACTCACAAAATGTTCACTGTGAAAAATCCAATGTCATGGAGGAATATTCACCACAACAACTTAATATGGTTCCTACCAATATATCCAGTTCCCCCAGACAAGAAGAAGGAGCTATGAATATACGAGACACTCTCAATCGATCAAACCATTCTAGTTTTTTATGCACTTTTTTGTAAGTTTTTTGTTGAGACAATTTGTTAAGGTCTTTAGCGCACAATATTGTGATCGAAATCTCGTATGAAGCATAGTATATCAGTATGATGGGAAATTTTGCGGTATCGCTCTGCTAAAGCAAGAGGTTTTTTGTCAAATGATATACATGTAATTCTAGTTGTTTTTATTAATTTTTTTATTATCTAAAATAGAATTGTTTCGGTTTAAATAATTTAAAATGTTATAAAAATGATGTAAAGTCTAATCATGTGTGCAATATGTTCGTCCTAAAGGTGGAACTGCACTACATCATTCATATTAAATTTATCTCTTTGGAATGTCAAATCAATGTGTTCGTATTGAAGTCAATAAAATTAAATCACATGTACCTTGTGTTCACCATAAAGTTGGATCTATGCTTAATTGGAGGTTAAGATTTGGTCTCCCTTTGGAAGATCGAATATATGTTATTAAATTCAAATATGATCTTCTCAAAGCATAAATTATCATCCTTAATGTAGTTATCAAATTAAGTGACATTTTCTTTGAATGTGCACTAAAGTGGCATTATCTTTTGTCATGAACTAATAACCCTATAGGAGTTATCTATGACCATGGATTCAACCAATGCCTTCAAAGAAATATTGAAGCTCATCTCAACTTTTTTTTTTCCTGTAATTTAGTTCTTACATTAATATTGCACAAAATTTACAAAAATATAAGATAGTCTTGCACTGAGCCTCCAGAAAGGAGAAACACTCAGGCTTTAAGACATAGAGATATATGTTAGAGTTTGCGCTTATGGAAGGAGAAACACTTAGGATTATAAGTAAAATACAATAGTGAAGTTCTATTATGACAGTTTCCCTAAAAGTCGTTAGAGAGCCGCTAGGTGTCACCATATATAAGTCAAAAAATAACTGAGAAACCCATTATTAATAGAGATGATACAAAACCATCAAAAGTGTAAACCAAACCATACCCCAAAAAATTGAGTTGGCCTCACGGCTGAGGGGGCATAGAATTATCAGTATTCAGGCATCGTCATTGCAACAGTGGCTCCACCTTGATGTCCTGCTGGTGGTTACTTTTTGGGCATCTTGCTTATTGGCATCAGAGTGAAACACAATGGGATCATCGTAATTCCCACCAATGTTATGATCTTCCTTCATGTGAACTCCTTGTTCAACCACCACAGTCATTACCTAGGGCGTGTTTTCCACCTCTGTCTCCACTACCACCATGAGAAGCAATGAGGGGAGGTTGAAAAAGTCACCAATGTCAGCGCACCAGTCGATAACTATCTAGACTTTTTGCTCCAGCTTGTGTAGATTTCATTGTGTATCTTCGTCAATATATTTGATGTCTAGCAATGTATTAGTCATGTAACCAAGGTGTCGGACAATATTGGATTCTCAATACTCCCTTCTATGATGTTGACCTGAGCAACCCCTATGGTTTTGGGTGCAATGGCACTCTCTTGTCATGTTTGAGCATTCACCTTCCTGATATTCGCAAGAAGCTTAACACCCAAGCGAATCTTGACAACATTTGAATTTTGGTTGTGGTATATGGACAAGTGTCCCTTTAACCACATGTCATTGAGCTTAAGTGGTCAATTAACAATACCCTCAATGTCTCCCTCCATCGTGGATGCCCATTAATGATCCAGGTGATTTGGTACCCATGTATTCTCGGGAGGGGTGTGCAGTGAACGCACCATAATCACATGCGCCATTGTGTCACCATTAGTGCTTATGGTCTTTCTAAATGCCACCCAATTCGGGGAAGTTCATCTTACCTTAACCATCGACGGATATTCCTTGTACTTGGTCATACATTTTCTTTGTATTTTTTTTCTTTTCCATACTGTGTAATTCACCAATTATACCAAAGTCTCACAAGCTTGGAAATAAGAAGACAAGAAAAAAACGACTCTATAATCTCTTGGCAAGTAGATAGAATCATTAGAGAACTATGAAATTTGTAACCATTTACTTAAGAAAGGGATGTTTAGAGAAGGCTTATAACCAACTCCACTAGGGAATCATTTTAAAAGTGACTCAACGATGGTGGGATAAATCCATCCGCAATATTGGGGGAGAGACAGACAAGTGTGGAGGTTGTTCTTGCTATTAAATTCTCGCCATTTGAAAATAACATACAAAGAAAAATAGCCTCGAGGTTTAGCTCAGTTGGTTGGAGTCCAAATCCAAAGACCGTTTGATATTGAGGTCGGAGGTTCAATTCTCACAAATCCAACTCTTTGGGTCCTTCGAGGTTAGGCTCCCTTCGGGTGGGACCCCTATAATTATTACTGTGGATGTAGCAAGCCCTGACCTCTATTCTCGAGGTTGTGAACCATGTGTTAAAAAAACATCCAAAGGAAAATAAATAATAAAATAAGAGCTTTGGATGGTAGGATGAAGGAAATGGAGCTTGGACTCTTGAAAATGGAATAAAAGAATTAATAAACACAAACCCAAGGGGGGAGGTTGAGAATATAATGATTGGCAATGAGCAAAGCACTAAAACATAATATAAGCAATAATTTGGTCATAATCGAGGATGGAACCAATGAACACAGTTGGTCTATGAATAAAACTAAAGGGAAACATACAACTTGCTTGCATTACAATGTTTTGAAGAATTGTGAGCAAATTGATCCTAAATAGTGGTGGTCCAAGATATAGAAGTTGAAGGCCTCAAAAATCACTTATTCACACATGGCTTGCACTCAATGACAAAGTATTTACCTAGGATTTACTTCAAAAAAGGCACACTTAAAGGCATTGTATCCTCTACAAAATTAGTGAAAACAATGTAACAAACCTTTATATATTGTGTCATTTTATAATACAAGTATGGAGGGATATTGGACAATGGTTGTGTTTGCAAAAAATACGCTTTGGTGATAGTTTAGAATCTTATTTGCAGGTGTAGTTCCAAAGGCAGGATCTTAGGGAGAAGAGGGCCATACCCTTCCTTTCCCTCAACGACATTTAGCTTGCTTACAAAACTCATTTATTTGATAACATGATCATTCCTAATTTTTAAGTTTCTACACAAATCCCAACAATTTTTTAAAACATGAAAAAGGGAATCATTGCAAAGTACCTCTTTGGGTGGGGCAGTTCTAGATCGACAAAACAAGTCCTTGGTGTTTCTTTGATGGAGTCAACGAAAATATTGAGAATACTCGTGGTCTGTGAAGTTTATTATTCTTGGACGACAAACATTATTCAAATTTAAGGCAGGTCTTGATATAGGTTCTAACAACTATGTTGAAGTAATGACACTTAGATCCTTATGAATGATGGCTGAGTCAAACGGTGTTTGTGGAATTCAGGGATATGGATATTCCATGTTGGGGATTGGGTGGATGAAGAACAATCAACAAGTCCACAATGTGACTCTTCATTCACTAATTGCTCAAATCAAGGAAAATTTATAACACTTTGAAATTATCACTTTTGACCACTTCTATAAAGAACTAAAAATATATGCTGATTCTTTATCTAAATAAGCACCACATTTTGCACAAGGTTAACCTTGGTTTGTTCAAGAAAACATGGTATTTCCACATATGTTAAACACCTCAAGCAATCAATTACACAAACAAATCAAAGATCCATACACCAATATGTTATGTGGTTTAAAACCCTTTGTAACACCCCCATCCGACATCCCAAGCTATGGATGGATAATTATGAATATCATATTTCAAAATATTGCCCCATAGAGGCCAATAATCAAATTCAAAACTACTCAAACCTTTTATGTGAGCCAAAATTTAAAGAGAATGCATGTGTAGGTGCATAAATATAAAATATAGTGGAACAAAAATGAATTCACACACATGACATGCATAGTAAAACGATTGCATGGTATAGAACAAATATAATTTTTCATATTCATAGACAACACACTACAAGGAAAACATCTTCTTGTCAATTGGGTCTAGCCTGAGTGGTTGTGGGATGGAGTGTTGTCTTCACCACTCAAGTCATATTCCCCTGAGCGACTTATTGGGATCATACTGAGATTATTGTTGTAATAGATTCAAGCCCTATTGTTGGCATGGTCTTATGCCCCAATGAATATAGGGTTTACCTTGGGTACCATCCTAGATGAGGGGAAGCGAGTTTGGTGTTTTGGACATGTGGATACCATTGCATTTAATCTCCCACATGGGATAGGTTTCTCGAGCAATCCAGAGGGTTGATCTCCTAGTTATGTGCATCCGGTGTATGCCATTTCATTATGGTGTAATTGTTGCGAGTGGGATATCTCATCATAAAGGCTCCTACAAAACAACAAATTAAGGATACCTTGGCGTTTTAAAATCTAGAAGGAATGGGTGGGACATAAACGATCAACAATCTCGACTCCAATTAAGACGAATTTCTTTGAAGCCTAAACTTGATTTTGATTATGGTGTTGCATGCTTGACGAAGTTTTTGGGCTTTTTTAGCAACATGGATAGTTCAGGTTGGAGCTCTTGGCTTGGAAAAATTCAGGGAGCCATCAAGGATCTATACATTATGAGGAGTAGGCTTAATCTCAACTTGAGGGAACTATATCAGTCATTGAACAACTCAATAGTCATATTGCTCATCTGGATTCTAGGTTCAATAACCCGGAAAGAGAGGTACGGTAGCAAAAGGGGCAAATAAAGAAGCTCTTCATAGCTTCATAAGTACTTTATGATATCTTAATGGGTGGCCACTCACAAAATGTTCAATGTGAAAATTCTAATGTCATGGAGGAATATTCACCACAACAACTTGACATGGTTCCTATCAATATATACAGTTCCCCCATACAGGAAGAAGGAGCTATGAATATGCAAGAAACTCTCAATCAATCAAACCATTCTAGTTTTTTATGCACTTTTTTGTAAGTTTTTTGTCGGGAGAATTTGTTAAGGTCTTTAGCGCACAATATTATGATAGAAATCTCGTATGAAGCATAGTATATCAGTACCTTACAGAAAGGTAGTTGTGAAAAGGAAATTGCGAAAGGACCTTTTGATCAAAGTCAAACCACAAATCCGCATCTGATCTCAGATCAATGGTCAAAGAAGAGTCCTTAAGAAATCAACGGTGAATAAAGTATCGTACCGAAAGGTAGTTGCGGAAAGGAAATTATGGAAGGACTTTTAGAGAAAAGTCAAAATGCGCGTCTGCAATTCGCAACCTGCAAATTGAAGAAAGATCATTGCGAAAAGGCAATTACGGAAGGATTTTTGTTGTGGAAATATTATTACAAAAAATGGCAAATTTGGAAGGGATTTTGGTGCAGAATTATCATCACGGAGAGGCAATTTTGAATTTTTTTTTGTTGCGGATAATCATGACTGATAAACCTAAATAGAGTTAAAGAATTGTGTTTTCATGAAAAGGAACGATCTAAGAATGAAAATGTGAAACTGTGAGGAGATGCAATCGTAGAAAACATGTTAGAAGGTATTTATAGACAAAGTGTTGAGTGAAAGAAATTGTCTATGCAATCTAGATCGTAGCAGCATCTAGAAGAGGCAGAGACCAATATTTGTGATAGAGATTGAAGAAAAAGGAGATATGGAAGATTGACAAAAATATATGAAGGAGGTTGGGAGGTGCTAGGCAACATGTTTTCTAGGGGGTCGTAGCCTCCTTCTAGTGGTAGCTGGTAAATAGGGTATCATAGCATCCTTTCAGTAGTAACTGATAAAACAAGGGGGTCGTAGCCTCCTTCTAGTAGTAGCTGGTAAATAGGGTGTAGTAGCATCCTTTCAGTAGCAGCTTATAAAACGAGGGGGTCGTATTCTCCTTCTAGTAGTAGCTGGTAAATAGGGTGTAGTAGCATCCTTTCAGTAGCAGCTTATAAAACGAGGGGGTCGTATTCTCCTTCTAGTAGTTGCTGGTAAATAGGGTGTAGTACCATCCTTGTCTATAGTAACAGGCAGAAACTATTTGGAAATATAATTTTGCAGTAATAGGAAGTATTGGTGGTTTACCCAATTGGGCTTCCACAATAAATTTGTGTTCTATGTGTTCTTGTTGATCATGTGTGTTAATGAATAAATTAAAAGTGGTTTAAATTGTTAAAATTTATCAATATTGTTTCACCCCCCCTCTTGGTATTGTCCAATATTCCAACAATAAAGGTTTAACTTGCTAATTTCCTCAAGGAGGGCACATTCATGGCTTAGGGTTGGGGTTTGCAAGTGGTTAACTTCCCCAACAGCTGGATGACTTGCTCAACAAGTCAATGAGTATATAAAAGAATTCTTCCAACTCCTTTGGACAACTTTTTATGATTATTATTTCTATGTTGAGTGAAGCAGAGATTCTTGTGTGAGTGATGTAGTTTCCTTGGGTGATGCGCCGCAAGCCTTACCATTCTCTTCTATCTTCTCTTCCATTATTTAGTGCAACAAAAAAGATGCAAGGAGAATCCATTTAAGACAAATTTCAAGCTCACAATATCATCCATTCATCTGTGGAAGTTGAGTTCCAGTGAAGGAGACTTCACTTATGCTCTCAGGATAGTCACATTGGTGTCGAATGTTGCTTCCAAGCCACTATTCTTCAGTTTCAGGCACCATTGAGGGAGATAAGCTCCTCCAAGATATGTTTGAGCTTCTCATATCCTTCTTATTATTATGAACTTTGATATACAATAATATTTCTTCGGCATAAAGTTATAATGCCAAATTTTTGTGAGAGAGGCCTTCTGATGCTCATTTAATGAGCCTTTTGTAAGTTTAATGCAATGATAGTGATGTAATGGCCATGATAATGATATATGAGATTGATGACGTTTGTGATAGTTTGATAAACATTTTATAACATTTATTTTAAGAACTGATAAAGTATAGAGTCAAATTTCTTCCTTATTTGCTTACCTATGCTCTTTAGCTAGTTAAAATTGACTAGTTTTACTGTTTCCAATGCAGTTATGTGTACTAATTTTTTATTATGTAAGTTTAAGTAGGTCATAAATTCACCCAAAAACACAATACAACTTAAAACCTTATTTGATTGTGTTTGAATCATGCTTTGAAATCCTCATTTGCGTAGGCAATCTCTAGGGCAATTTTGATAGTTTTTCCCAAACACACCCAAACTCTTCCAAAATTTTCCAGATCTATTCAGAACCTAATTAAATGGATATTTTATTCCTAAAAGGAGACTGATAAATCACCTAATACTTCCTGAGCATTGGTTGTTTGAAATTGACCGTTAAAATCTCAACTTGCACTAGTTGGGACACCCAAAAGCCTGGTAGTAGACTTCTTCCTGGATGATGCTTGAAACCTAAAAGGGACCAAAATCCAGGTGCTTAGGGATATGAAATTTCAATCTCCAAACATGTTCTTTGGTTTCTCCCACTAACCCTCTGCAACCCCAGTACAATTCCCAATTTTTACTACAGAAATTTTCCCGCTTGTCAATTAGTTCTCTGATTTTTTTTATCATAGAATTAAGACTTGATATTTCAGATCAGGGATATTACATCTTCCCAAGTTTTTGATAAGTCTCGGGGTCATTATAAATGGTTGAATGCATTCGTGAGAGGTTATTTCGAATGGCCATGAAGTTTTAATATTAATGTGAAGGCTATGGAATAGCTAGAATAGGTGGTAGCATTAATAGCCGATTGAATATTTGGTTGGAATCTACCATCCACCCACCTATGTTAGATTTTTAGCTCAAAAGGCATAGTTTTGTCTTTTATGTGGAAGTGGTCATGCATTTACATTATCCATGCTACTTGACTTTGTAATGTGATTTTATAAAGTTGTATTAAGTAACTCTTATATTAAAATGACTTTTATAAAGTGTCCTTGTTTTTTTTATTTATAAAGTGACTTTATTTCATAAAGTGCACTTATAACATAAAGTGAAATAACTTTATTAAAATGTAAGTGATTTATTTTTTGCAGGAATTGATCACATCCCTTGATCTTCTCAAGGCAAGATTAGATTTTGGCCATTGGACTTAGGGGTTAGGAAGATGAAAAGTCATTTTAGGTTATAACAAAGAGCCTAGGGTAGTCTGCAAGACATAGTTAACAAGATAAATTTCTCAGAGGATAAAAGTGATTTTGTAACAGATTTGACATCTTTCCTAATAGAGTTGGGAAACAAATCCCAAGATAATGTTTTCTGTGAGAGAAGGGATGATTGTTTTCTTCACCAGGGAGGTCGTACTATACAGATCCATATAGTCTGTATAATGAAAGTACATCCACGAATTTAGAGGTAATTGAAAGGAAACAATTCGAGACTATTTTGGATGTCTGGAAGTGAGTTTTTCAGACTGCAAATTTCGATGTGAAATGAATTACTATTGTAGCTTTTGTACTCTCAGAAAATAATTATATTAAATTTCTCTTGTTTTCCCCTTTGTTGTTTTTTCCGAGGATGGACATCCAAAAACCTTGATGTCTATCTGAGTTTATTTGCTGCTGATACTAGTGTTTTTTCGCTCCAAATACACTTGCCTTTTCTATTTCAACTTTCAAGTTGCATGGTAATGCATGCCAATTATTTGCATTTAATGTGGGTGTTTGTATAATTCTAAAATATGTTATTTACTAATTGTTCAATGAAACTACAATCCCTTAGTTTCCATTTTTTTCAACAGGGTATAAGAGATAGGATCTGAAATATAGTGGACAACGGTGTTATAGTTGTTTGGCAAAGTGTTTTTTTTTGTTGGTTTTAACATCTTGTTGGCAAGTAGACACTATTTGCGAGTGATCTACAAGTGTTGGGAAGAAAGGGGAAGCTGATGGTCTATTATTTTCTTTTGGACAATAGAGAGAGACGGTTGTTCGCATCATATATGAGGATTGGTTGGATGGAATTTCCAACTACTTGCAATGGAAAGTTAGGATGATTGTTGTTCTTAAGGAAAGGAGACCATGGACTTTGGTTAGAACTTTGGTAACTCCTCCCACATCAGATCCAATTTCTCTTGACATGCATGAAGTGAAAGAGGCTAGAGCACAGAGGATGATTCCATATGGTATTAGGGACCAACTTATCCCACATTTGGCTATGAAGAAGACAACTTGTGATATGTGGGACACACTGAAAAACTTGTATGAGGCAAAGAATGAGAACTGAAATATGGAACTCAAAGATTAATTCCATGGGCCCAAGATGGCCAAGGGTGAGGGTGTAGTATCTTGTCTTACTCGGGTAGCACAGGTAAAAGATGAGTTGGCTGCAATTGGAGAGGTCATCTCCGATTCTAAGTTGGTGAGGATAGACTTGAAATGCTTCACTGAGTACTATTACATCTTTGTCAAGTGTGTGGTTTCTCGAGAACACCTTATAGATTGGATAAGATTGTGGGATGATTTCACTTAGGTGGATATCCAGGAAGAATATCAGGGCAGTGGAAAAAATGAGGGTGTTGATGAAGAAAATGTTGCTCTTTCTGCTAAGAGCAAGAAGAAGTCAAAGAAGGACTTGAGCAAAGTCATATGATTTTCTTACAACCAATATGGTCATCGTACTTCTCAGTTTCCTAAGAAGAAGGAAGAAGGGGAGGATGTGAACGTTGCAAATAAAAGATATATAGATGACTTTGCGAGAAATTTTGAGAAGGAATTCTCATTGTTCTCTCTTGTTTCGAGTGTCGATAGCAATAGAGTTGTGTAGAACAATAACTATTTTATTGATAGTGGAGCCTCATGTCACATGACCATGATATGGCATATATTCTATGATATTACTGAGAAAGATACAGATCGGGTAGTTCAAAGTGAAGGGGGAATGATTCAAACAGTGCATGGATTTGGGAGAGTCATATTCCAGGTCCATCAAGGAGAACACCTAGAGTATAATGGATTTCTATTTGTTCCAGGGTTGAGTGCGGACTTGCTCTCTGTGTCTTCCTTGGAGGATGAAGGGTATTCGACATTTTTCTAGAGGGGACATGTGTACATTTTTCCAGAGAGGGAAGATATGAGAGATGTTTTTATATACTTAAAGGGAGCAAAACTGATCCATCCTTAGTTGATTGGTGATTGTTTTGGTGAGATGTACAACTTCGAT
This sequence comes from Pseudotsuga menziesii, assembly GCA_001517045.1. NCBI lineage: Eukaryota > Viridiplantae > Streptophyta > Pinopsida > Pinales > Pinaceae > Pseudotsuga > Pseudotsuga menziesii. The sequence continues at coordinate 72,799 of LPNX011068991.1, read as the reverse complement.
GAACAACCCATGATTTATGATTTAGAGTCAGAAGAGGATACTGAGGCTGTAGTGGTGCCAAGATTTCAGTATTGACTTTCAAGGGAAGAGAGAGAGAGTCTCTCTATGTCCTCCTTTAGTGAACCACTAAAAAGAACATCATCCACCAAGGTTTATCCTTCCCATGGATGATGCATAAGATCATCTTGCTTGTGGTATGGATCCACAACACAGGTCTCATTCTCAATATACCGACCTACTTTTGAATCTTCTGCAAAATCACTTCCATGATATGAAGTGGAGGGTAGCTCTAAAAGTTGTCACGAAATGTGATATTTGCATAGATCAGAAAGTACACCATACCATGTCATTTCATCTTCCTCACCTTTATGTAGGGTCACTATGGTGGCCTTCTCTTCCACCAAATTCTTTAGTTCACACCCAAATGGAGTGGCCTTGTCTTCTTCTTCATTATGAGGCTCAAGAGGTGACTGTAAATATGATTTATAAACTTCTTTTGGATATGATCCAAAATATGTCTCACCACCCTCACATGAACCAACATCCTTAGCAGTGATATGAAGATCACAAACAAAGAATATGGAAGTGCATTCATCTTCCATTTCTTCTCCCATGCAGTCACCTTGCAGTGACTTGCACTCCAGCTCATGGATCTATGCCTCTACTTCATTTCTATTCTCTTCCAAGCAACTTGAGACTTCTTCATCTTGAGAGGTACTCAATTCACAACTTTGGAAGATCTGTTTGAAGAAAAACCAAACATTCTCATAATGCTTGGACAAGCAGATGGATTTGATGAATCTTCACCTTTGGCTCCTCTTTCTTATTCTTTACTCACAGAGTTGAAACAACTTGGTTCCTCTATGGATGATCTGCTGCTCTTAAAAGAATTCTCATCATCATTTTGAAGCCAAAATCCATACTTGATATAGACATACTCCTTGAAAGTAATGATTGCAACAATATTCTTTCCCAAAGCTAGATACTCTTTGTAACAACGAGGCATGTTTTCACATGCTTCTATTAGCTTTGTCAAGTATTTCTTAACAATGGGAGAATCATATTTGATCTCTTCTCTATCTGATGGCCAATAGACTTCAACATCTTCATCTATTAGTAGGCCTCCATCAACATAGATGATTTGTTCTTCTTCCCAGTGTTGTTAGGGATAATTTACCTTACAGATGGGGGTTTAGAGGCCACCAAATTATTGAATGTTCTACTTGCAGAAAACTAGGGTTATACAAGCATAGATCAGAGAATGAGAGAAAGAGAATGCGTACCTTGTTTATGATTATTGATCCTAACTTTCTTCTTCTTCTCCAATGCTCCTTTGCTTTCAATATGTATTACATGCAACAAGGATTTGGCCATCCTCAAAGTATCTTCTACTATTATATAAGATGATAAATAAACATATTGTTAACATGAAAAATCCCTCACTCAGCTCTACATGGCCTACACCACCCAAGGACACCCATGATCAACCCTCGTATCACTCCATTAGACCCCCACACCCCTAAAAAGGCTTGAGAATGAAGAAAATGGCTTAAAAACCCAAAAAAGGAGCCTAAATAACTCTCTGAGGGGCTAAAGCCTCAAAAAAGGGGCTAAAACCCCTCAAAGGAGCCTAAAACCCTAAAAGGAGCTAAAGTTAGGGTGAAAGGGGCTAAAAGCATAGGTTCAGGGGAAGGAATGGCTACCTTCTGTCTATAGGACAGAAGGATAGCTTCCTGTATGGAAATGCAAGAAAAACAAATGGTCAGAAAGCAAGAAAGAGCTGAAAGACAAGAAACGGTCGGAAGCCCCTCTGCAAACAAGGTTAGGGCTTAACTCCAGTTACCTGCAAACAACTATTAAAAACAACAATAAACCTGCAAAACAAGTTAATAAACAAACTTGCAAGCAAATATGGGTTAGAAAACAACTAAGCTACTAAACAAAAGCATGGACAAATAATGGTATACCTCTTCTTTGGTGCAATGGGCCACCATGCCATGGCGGGAAGAAGCACCTCTCTATCTCACTCAACAATGGAGGAGCTTTGGCTCAATGGGGAAGATGAGTGAATGAGAGGGGGATGTGGGTGGCTTGAGAGACAAAGGGTCTCAAGGCATCCACGGGCAACATAACCATATGCAAGGGAAGAGTTCTTTGAGAGTGACCCCCACCCCTCCTTTTATAGCTTTCTTGGGGAATTTTAGGGTTTTAAGCCATTGGTCAAGGCTTTAGCCCCTTTTTGGGGCTTTTAGCCCCTTCCGCCCTAACTTTAGCTCCTTTGAGGGGTTTTAGCCCCTTTTTTGGGCTTTTAGCCCCTTTCGCCCTAACTTTAGCTCCTTTGAGGGGTTTTAGCCCCTTTTTCGAGGCTTTAGCCCCTAGGAGAGTTATTTAGGCTCCTTTTTGGGGTTTTTAAACCCTTTTACTCATTTTTAAGCCTTTTTGAGGGTGTGGGGGTCTAATGGGGTGTTATGAAGGTCGTGCATGGGTGTCCTTGGGTGGTGTAGGCCATGTAGAGCTGAGTGAGGGATTTTTTGGGTTAACAGATTGCCCCCTGATGTGTGAGGGCAGGAGCTCATCGTATGACCAACGGACATCATAGGATTTGTTGTGGAGAGGTGGTGCTTCCGGGGTTGGGGCATGGTGGCTTTTGGTTTTTGTATTAATATGGTTCCCATCAATGGGTGAGAAACAAATAATGTGTGACATGTATATGGATGAGACGGGCATCCCCATGCTCGTGATAATGCAAAAGAATAATGTGATCTATGCTCTAGAATACAAGAGTCGATCATATACAACTGATGATACAATAATCGTTGCCTCAATTATAGGCTGAATACAATACTAATATGAAGAACTGCTACGTTCCACCCATGGAATTCTCATGGAATGCTATATCTTCATGACTGATGGCCTGCTAGATCTGGAATGCTGCATAGCTGTATGGACTCACTGATTGAGAGTCAGAGTCTCTATGGTACATCAATCATAAATCTATATAGAAGCACTGGTGGGGCTTCTGAACACTGTTTCCAATGCAACCCGAAAATCACAAGGGAAAAAACCTATTTAAGTCCCTTAAATAGCCCTATCAGTGTGCCAAAGTCAGGTGACATCTGGGGTCTTCGACCAAATACTACGTGGATCAAACCCTGTATGAATCTCAATGGTGCGATGATGTAGTTGGAGTCGAGCACGTGAGAAACAACCATCCCGAGAGGCTCTAAGGACTCCTCTTAAGTGGTCCAAGGAACTCATCAAGGATGTTAATGAAACCAAGGTACAAGGACCTATGGGTCTATCCTCTAGAATATGTGTGTTATCGTCGACAGAGGGAGACCTGCCCCTAGTCAAGGCAATGATGTTTCCTTGACCAAAGGTGCGAGGGAGATAACCAAAAGGTGTGAGACAATTTGCGGACTGACCTGCTGAATGGGGGGAGGAGGGGGAGGGAAAGAATTGAACAGGGGCAGGGGGAGTGTGGTAGAATAAAACTTCCTTTGTTCAGAGTATGAAGGCAGGGTGAACCAGGTAGCAAATGAAACTGACTCATGGGAATGGGATCATAGCTATAATACCGAGAATGTCACTACACATGGGAAATACTTGGGGGAGGTGGACAGTTTTCTGTGAGGTGGTGTCTAGGACACCATTGTGGTATGATCTCGTGGATTTTTGGTGAGCCCGAGAAAGTAAATGCTCGATGGTGCTTTCAATTTAAGAGAGTCTGAAAGCACGAAGAAGACTCCAGTGGGGGCTCTTTTTTGTTGGTAGTCTCCTGTTCCCAAAAAAGGATAAAAATATACAAAGGAGAACTCACCCATCCTGTAGGGGATGAGAGACTTCTTTACTATTGGTAGTCCAATCAGGCTAGAAAAGGTTAAACCTATATTGACTGGATGGTCATTCAGATACTTTTACGAGCATGAACGAAGCCAAGTGTGCTCAGCAATCTTTTCTTGATGAGAAGGCTGGAAAAGAGCTTAACGACAACCCATGGTGAACTTTTTCGTAAAGTGCGGCCCCTCTGCTCGAGAAAGCATAAAAGTATGCAGAGGGGAATGGTCTTGGCTTGAATACACCAAGGTGGTCCTTTTCATTTGATGGTCTACATGGTCTGCAAAAGGAGGTAAACGAGATGATGTAGACGCCCTTTCCTATACTTTATCAAGCGGGAAAGGAAGCAACTACGCTCGACTATCTTTTCATTGTTTTTAGGAGTCAGAAAAGAGCTTAAATGAAACTCTAGTATGGTCAACCAATTGTGGTGGCACAGGCGGTGCCCCATGTCGGGACGGTGGACAGTAGTCCAAAGGTCATCTGCGTAGTATGGACAAAGCAGAAGGCTCTCAAACGTACCAATACATGCGTGGGATAGATCGCAATAGAGGTTCGCGAGTCGGTGCGGCAGAGGCACGCAAACCAAGGTGGCTCTCGGACAAAGGTCCGAAGAGTTGTGTGTGAGTTGTGGTGGACGGACTTGACTACATGTGATGTGAGTGCAAGTCCGGGGGCACTTATATGCCAAATACATGCAAGAAAAATAAATCGTTTTCTGGACAATGGTCCAGAGATCCGCGTAAGGTGCAGTGGATGAAGTAGACAATTGTGTGTTAAAATACAAAACTAAACTAAAAATGATGTCCCTTAACAGGCGGTGGCCCGACAACCTGCATGAGTAGAGGTAGGAAATAGTGATACAAGTACAGGTCCATAGACACTTGCATCGCCATGCTGTGGCTCGTAAATCGAGGTGACTTCCTAGGAGCGCTCCTGAAATTTGTTTGTTAAACATGAGACGGTGGTCTCATGAGGAGAAGGAAATTTGGGCCCGGATGTGTGAGAGGTGTCTCGAACAGGCTCCGGGTGACTTTGGATTAGAAGCTAATGGTGTTGCCCCTAACTTGTGGTGAAAAAAATGTTGAAAAACAAAAAGGGAAAAAACTACTCTATAAGGGACTCATAGTGGTGGTATTAGGCATAGGATCTCTTGAGATCGAGCCCGTTGCATGGCTTCTTTAAGAGTCGACCATCTAAGTCAGCGAAGAGGTATGCCCCCTTGTCGAGACAAAGGTCATTGGCAAGGCAGGGTGACGAAATCTGGTCTTTTATGGGTAGAACCGATTCCACGCTGTGGTTTAAAGGGAGTGGGGTAAAACCGAAGACGGTCTTACAGATCTCTCCATCATGGCGTAAGTGGTGCCATGATAGATCAGGTGGATCTTCCACAGGCGACGAGGCAGAAGGGAAAATGGTGCTAGATATCATGAAAATGGTATTGGTTGTGGCTTTGGTTGCCTTGCCCCCAGTCTATATTGGAGGAAGAGGGGCAGACCTGGAGACGAGAGGAGTCTTTGATGGACCTAGAGGTAGGTGCAACATCATCTCAATTGGATGGACATGAGTCAACACATCTTCGAGCCTCAAAGGTATGGTAGGTGGTTCAAGGTACCACACAGGATCTCCTAGTGTGAAATCCTGTAGATTGCGAGTTTCCAAGACAGACTTACTCATGATCTTGGATGGTAGGAAAAGGAAAGGGAAAAGGAAAAGGAAAAGGAAAATGTTGATAGGGAATGAACCACGCTGTTTCCCTGGTAACCAAGGTTGAGGTTGCGGCTGTGGTTTGGGAAACAATGGAAGAGATAGGTATGATGGACCATTGGTGATGGTGGAGACAAGAGGATCGGTTGAACTGGATATAATGTAAATGGACATTATTTTTGAAGAAGGAGGTGGGGGGTAAACTTCTTCGATCAGGGTGATCTCAGAATCCAGGGAATGTTGACGTAGGTCGGCTAAATCCATTGAAAATTTGGGCAAGTCTTGGCAATGGTGAGAATAATGTCCATACAAACCGCAGAGGGCACAAGCACGGTTTGTTCTTAGTGACTTGTTTCTGACTATTAACGCGGTTGGAAGTTCAACCACGGGAGGTTTTCAGTCCATGGCATCTAAATGCACACAGATAATTTGAATTTCAGGGCAATTCTGAGTTGGATGGCCCTGTTATTTGCAGATAACGCAGGGAGAGATCTGCTGAGGATCTGCGGTGGCTTTGGCGTTCTTGCCCCTGGCCCTTTTTGGGTGTGGCGGTGCAGGTGCGAGTGCGGTGGGTGGTTTTTGAGGACCGGGTGGAGGATGGGACTCAACCACAATGGGCTGAACAGGTGTTAAGACTACCCGGGGCTTTGATGGTTGAGCTGGTGGATCAAGATACCACACCGAAATTCCCAACGTAAAGTTGGGCAGGTTGAGGGTGGCCATTACCGGCTTGCTCATGACACCAGGCAAGGGAAAGAGGAAGGGAATTGTATGGACTGGTTGTATGTGGGGGTGTGGTTGTGGTTGAGGTTGCGGGTGATGTTGCGAATACTGTTGGTGTTGCGGCTACGGATGGTGTTGCGGTTGGGGCTGTGACTGCCCTTATTGTTTGGGTGCAGCGGTGCTAGATGAGAACATGCATAGGTCCACAGTCTCATTTTGTGTTGGTGGTGGTGACACTAAGGGGAAATGAGCCATCATGATGGTATTGACAAACAACCCAGGGCCCACATTCAACAATGGGGAGGCCCGTGTGTTGTCAACCATGGTGTTGATTGCAGGGACAACATTGGCATATGTGGTTGTCCCTTATGGCTCAATGGTGGTGATGGTAGGGATAACGTTGGCGGGTGCCGTTAACCCTTACGGATCATGATAAGTGAGTTGACCAACCGTCACAACCTTCCCTTCGTGGGGGAACATCATGAAACGAAAGACAGTTGATGCGACCGCTCTCATGGCGTACATATAACTTATTTCGAGGAGAAGGTTATAGTCCATTTGAGCGTTGACAACCTCTATGTCAATCAGAACTGTCTTCCCGGCTAATGTGATGGGGACATGGGGAAGGATTCCTTGGGCTTTAATGGGATGGTCATCATAATTCGACAGAGTTGTGGAGGATTGTTGCAGAATTGGTGATCCAAGTTTCTGCCAGACTAGGGTAGACATAATGCACGTAGATGCCCCCTCATTTACTATGCACCGGTGCACAACCAAATTACTAATAGACATCGGGATTTGGAAGGCAATAGTGGATGGCATGCTCGGTTCTCCATTCTCTGTGTCGAATGTGATCAATTTGGATTCGGAGAGGTATACAGCCCTAAGAGTGGCTAGTAAGGCTTTTCACTGTGTTGGGCACGTTTTGAGTACCTCAAGAGCGGACATGGTCGTTGGTGTTTGGGACAAATCATCCACGATGCTATAGCTGACGGTAACTCTAACCGTGGCATTATTGGAAACTCAGCGTATGGGGGGGGGGTGCGGGGGAAGGGGGGTAACTGAAGAGGTGCATTGACCGATTTGGATGTAGAGGTCGTTGATGTGTCAGCGGGTTCGGTGGTGGTTCCGTACTGATTCCGTCTAGTTTGTAGGTTGACCTCTGCAGTCATCATCGCTAGCAGGTGCTGGACACCTGCTTCGGTCATGGGAGGTGCCCCCGGAGCGTTGGGATTGGTTTGGGGAGGGGGTGTAGTTGCCACCAATCCTTGGACTGGTAACGGGTTTTGGAGCACCATAGGAGGAGGTCCTTGTGGTGCCGGGTCGGGTTGGGCTTGGTCTGTTGTGTTGGTGGCATGTTGCACCTCGTTTCGAATGGCCTTCTTCGCGTGACCCATGAAGGGACACTCGAATTTGTAGTGCCCATAGACCTCATAGAGTGTGCATGGTTGGTTTGTATGCAACGAAGCATTACGTCTTGGTGCATTTGGTCATGGAGGATTTTGGGCGAGTTGGTTTTCCACGACATTGTTGGGGGGGTTTGGTTGTTGACCACCTCCCTGCGGTTGATTATTGGCTTGGTTTCAGGGTCGGTTATTCCAAGCCTGCCCTTGTTGATTATTGGGGGCTAGCTGGTTGGGACGGTTTCGTTGTGCAAATACTTGTCCTAATGGAGCAGGTGGAGTGGGGGTAGGGGATTGAACCACTTGCACGGGTGGTGCATAATAAATTTGGGTAGGGAGTGGTGCCACAGATGTGGGCATTTGCCCCATGTATTACTGTGCCTACCATGCCAAGGCCTGAGCCTGTTGTGGTGGTACAGGTTGTCCGTAGGAAGTTGTTGCTCCAGACTGGGACATCATTATGGCATAGTCCAGAGTTTGGTTTTGGTAGGCAACCCTAGCAGTGTTGCTTGGTTGCGGTGGAGCTACAAGTGGTGTCAGACGATGCTATGGCTATTGGGAGACCAAGCCTATGATGCCATCTGCGGCATGAGATCCCCCAGATGCATACCGGTAGGAGGTACCCAGACGGGGAGCATTTGGAATGATAGTGTAAAGGTATCCAGACTGTGCATAGATCAGGTCAAACTGTTGGGATTTCAGTATGGCCTCCTCTTCGGATTGAGGACGTTCGGATGCGACATCCTTTACTATGGGTAGGAGCAAGGTTTTGAGAAACCAATCCAAGAAGATCATGTCGTCAACTTGGATTTTACACAAACTATGACATCGCCGCCACTCATGGATGTGGTCGGTTATATGTGTCGCAGTGCTCTGGTGGCAGGATAACAAGATATCTACCCCTTTGTCATATCTGATGGGGCGTTGGAAATACTGCAGGAACATGAAAGTTATGGAGTTGAAATATGGGTACTTGGCTTGCGGTAGCTCAATGTACCCTTTGGCTGCCGCACCTGTAAGGGTGCGTTGGAACAGTCTTAGCCTGATCGAGTCGTCTACAATGCTATTTGAGGAGCACGATAGATGAAATGTCATGATATGATTTTGGGGACACAACCCTACCTTCCCTTCAAACTTGGGAATGTCTAAGGGAAGTTTGTTTTGCATGGGAGGCCAGAAGGTTTGATGGCGGATGGGGTTGTTTGTCAATCGAGCCAAATCAGGCAAGTTAAGACGAGCCATGAAAGGCAAATTTTACCCCAGGTTGATGTGAGATGGGGCAGGTATGGTGGTGGGGTTTGCAGGTGCATAATGTACCTGCATAGATAGGGGTGATGGTGGTGCCATTGCAGATGGGCCAGTGCCCCCAAGTATGGTGTGAGGGACGGTGTGGGTGGGAGGGTTGTTGCCCCCATGTGTGACAGGAGGGGCAGTGTAAATGAAGGGGCCACTGCCCCCAAGTGTGACAGGAGGGGCAGTGTAGGTGGAGGGACCATTGCCCCCAAGTGTTGCAGGTGGGATCGCTTGAGTGGTTACTATGGATGGTGGCAGCTGACTGATAACAGTTTGCATGACTGTATTGGGGCCACCTGTTAGGGTTGTTGGTGATAATTTGTGGTGTGGACATGGGTCCACTAGCGATTGGTATGCCGAAAAATGGATCCGTGTTTGCACCAGCCATGGGGCTTGATGGTGCTGTGTGTAGGTCTAGTTCAGACTGATATGGGTCTGAATTTGAATCAGAGGATGTGTGGCCTTCTGATGGTGTGAGAGGTCGTCGAGAATGGTCCCAACGGTGTCAGTTCAATGACCCGAATTGTGGTGGTTCGCCTCTTAGGCGAGAGGAAGAGCATGAGGGATCAATTGTGTTAGCTTTGTATATTAAACTGGTGGAAATGATTTTTTGGACCCCAGTTTCAATGGCTTCCTATTGGCTGTAGGTGGTCACTTGGCCACCAAGATTGCCAAAAGACAGCGCTTGGCTTTTTTCTCACGGGCATTCTACTCAATCGGTGGGGGTCGTTGCCCGTTTCGCTTGGAAATTCCTCTCGACGGCCAGCTACTTTGGGGTTCCCATGGTACTCCTCACAATGAGTTTCTAGGTAGAGCCCAAGTACTTCCCACGGTTAAGGCAGTCAGGGACATCATTTTGCTTCGTCCACCGCACCTTACGCGGACCTCCGGACCATTGTTCTAAAAACAAATTGTTTCTTTTTCATGTATTTGGCATATAACTACCTCCGGACTTGCACTCACATTGCATGTAGTCAGGTCCATCCACCACAACTCACACACAGCTCTCCTGACCTCTATCCGAGAGCCACCTCGGTTTGCATGCCTCTGTTACACCGACTCGCGAGCCTCTACTGTGATCTATCCCGTGCATGTATTGGTATGTTTGAGAGCCATTTGCTCTGTCCATACTGCGCGGATGACCTTTGGACCACTGTCCACCGTACCGACATGGGGCACCACCTGTGCCACCACAATCGGTTGACCATACTCGAGTTTCATTTAAGCTCTTTTCTGACACCTAAAAACAATGAAAAGATGGTTGAGCACAGCTGCTTCCTTTCCCGCTCGATAAAGTATAGGAAAGGGTGTCTACATCGTCACGTTTACCTCCTTTTGTGAACTTTTATGCTTTCTTGGGCAGAGGGGCTACACTTTACAAAAAAGCTCACCACGGTTTGTCGTTAAGCTCTTTTCCAACCTTCTCATCAAGAAAAGACTGTCGAGCAAACTTGGTTTCATTGATGGTCGTAAAAGCATCTGAATGACTGTCCAGTCAGTATAGGTTTAACCTTTTTCGACCTGATTGGACAACCCATGGTAAAGAAGTCTCTCATCCCCCTACAGGATGGGCGAGCTCTCCTATGTATACTTTTATCCTTTTTTGGGCATAGGAGACTACCAATGAAAAAGAGCCCCCATTGGAGTCTTCTTCGTGCTTTCAGACTCTCTAAAATTGAAAGCACCATCGAGCATTTACCTTCTCGAGCTCGCAAAAAATCCATGAGATCGTACCATAATGGTCTCTAGACACCACCCCATGAAAACAGTTTGCCAGCATTCCCACTTTGGGTCGCCTTTGTTCAGAGTACTCTGCAATGTGTCTTCCTTGGACCCCATCAATATCAAAAGTGTCCATCTCCCCCAAGTATTTCCCATCTACAGTGACATTCCTTGTATTACAGCTATGATCCCATTCCCATGAGTCAGTTTCATTTGCCGCTTGGTCTGCCTAGCCGTCATACTTCGAACAAAGGAAGTTTGAGTCTACCACACTCCCCCTACCCCTGTTCAATTATTTCCCTCCCCCCCCCCCCCCCCTTTCAGTGGGTCAATCCACAGATTGTCTCACACCTTTTGGTTATCTCCCTCGTGCTTCTGAACAAGGAAACATCATTGCCTTGACTAGGGGCAGGTCTCCCTCTGTCGACGATAACACACATATTCCAGAGGATAGACCTAGAGGTCCTTGTACCTTGGTTTCATTAACATCATTGATGAGTTCCTTGGACCACTTGAGAGGAGTCCTTAGTGCCTCTCGGGATGGTTGTTTCTCACGTTCTTGACTCCAACTACATCATCGCACCGTTGAGATTCGTATAGGGTTTGGTCCGTGCAATATTTGGTCGAAGTCCCTAGATGTCACCTAACTCTAGCACATTGATGAGTCTATTCGAGGGACCCAAAGAGGTTATGTCCCTTGTGATTTTTGGGTTGCATTGGAGACAGTGTTCAGAAGCACCACCAATGCTTCTATATAGATTTATGATTGATTCAACATACTTGTACCAGAGAGACTACTCTCAATCAGTGAGTCCATACAGCTATGTACCGTCCTAGATCCAGTAGGCCGTCAGTAATGAAGATATAGCTTTCCATGAGAATGCCATGGGTCTAATGTACTAGTTCTTCAAATCAGTATTGTCTTCAGCTTCACATTGAGGCAATCACTATGTATCATCAGTTGTATATGATCGACTCTTGTATTTTAGAGCATAGATCAAATTATTCTTTTGACATTGTCATGAGCATGGGGATGCCCGCCTCGTCCATATACATGTCACACATTATTTGTATCTCACACATTGATGGGAACCATATTAATACAAAAACCAAAAGCCACCATGCCCCAGCCCTAGAAGCACCACCTCTATGCAGCAAATCCTATGATGTTCATCGGCCATACGATGAGCTCCTGCCCTCACACATTAGGGGGCAATCTATTAACCCAAAAAATCCCTCACTCATCTCTACATGGCCTACACCACCCAAGGAAACCCATGATCAACCCTTGTATCACTCCATTAGACCCCCACACCCCCCAAAAGGCTTAAGAATGAAGAAAGGGCTTAAAAACCCAAAAAAGGAGCCTAAATAACTCTCCTATGGGCTAAAGCCTCCAAAAAGTGGCTAAAACCCCTCAAAGGAGCCTAAAACCCTAAAAGGAGATAAATTTAGGGCAGAAGGGGCTAAGAGGCCCAAAAACGGGCTAAAGCCCTGACCAAGGGCTTAAAACCCTAAAAGTCCCCAAGAAAGCTATAAAAGGAGGGGTGGGGTTCACTCTCAAACAACTCCTCTCTTGCATACTTTTATGCTGCCCGTGGATGCCTTGAGACCCTTTGCCTCTCAAGCCACCCACATCCCCCTCTCTTCCACTCATCTTCCTCATTGAGCCATAGCTCCTCCATTGTTGAGTGAGATAGGGAGGTGCTTCTTCCAGCTAGGGCATGGTGGCCCATTTCACCAAAGGAGAGGTATAACCTAGTTTTGCTTATGTATTTGCTTTAGTAGCTTAGTTGTTTCTGTTAAGTCAGGAATTTGTTTTCTTCAGTCTTATATTTTGCTTGTGATTTTTTTGTTTTAAACTTGCTTATTTGCTTAGTTTTAGGAAATTTTGGTTTAAAGTGAAATTTTGATTTTTGCCTTTAGGTTTGCATTTTTGTTTTTCTTATGATTCTGAAGGGTTCTATAGGGCATATGTTGATTAAAGGTTTCACAGATAAACACTTAAATTAAGGTTTACCATATAAACCTCATTTAAAATTGAAGTAAGGATCAAAAAGCACCAAATTTGAGTTTAAAACATTCTTGTAGCGCAACGGCCAAAAAGTTACACTATGGCGCTACAAGAAATTCGTTTTTGCTAAAATAGTCATTTTTAGGTACGATTTTTTGGGGGGTTTCATCCCTAAGGTGTTACCTACATCATTTATCACATTTAATACGTGTTTTGCCAAGTTTATTAGTGAAACAGGCGTCTGGTTTCATGTGAGGGAGATTCTAGCAACTGTTCTGGCAACTATATGCAAATTTATGGTAAATGATGATAGTGAGCGAAATAAGGCAAGATTTTTGGGAAAGAGGTTCTAAATTAAATATTATGAAGCTGGTGGAGATGCTGGAACAAAGACAACTGCTAAAAATCCAAAATTTGCAGTTACAGAGGGAATTTAGGGTTTTCTCAGTGCACCAGTTGGAAGCAAACTGAAGACTCAAAGACACTTGGAGCTTTCAATACAACATTCAACTAGTCCAAGAATCAAATTTAAACACCTGCAACAAGTTGGGAGTGAGTTGGCAGCACTTCTTGAGGATTACGTAATTTGTTTTTTCAAGACCAGAATAGAACAGGCACTGGGAGCCAAATAATTTTAATATACGGCCTGTTTTTTTTTAAAACTTATTGAGTATAAAAAATAAACATATGGTCATTGCTCAACTATATCCTCTATCAGCTTTTATTCCAAGGCCAGGTCTTTGCAAAACTTAGGTTACTCTCTAAATGGGCATGCATTCTGATAATAGAGTAATCTAAAGCAGCATGTGCTGCTGATGCTGGGGGAATGGCATGTTCCTGGATTTCACATCAGTACCTTTGTCATCTGTGGAGATCATTGCCAAAGCTAGGGGGTTCTTCTCTTCAGATAGTTGGCAGGAAAAAGTCAACCACTGCTTGTCGTTTTCCTCTACGTGTTTAGGGCCGGTATTTCTCAGCTAGTGTGAACCTCAAGGAAATCTGTGAACATCTAGATGATCAGGAATCTCTGGAAAGCTATGAATCATCTAGTGATGGAGAGTCTACAGGAGTTCCTTTATTTGTTGAAACAAACAAGACTGAGGACATTCCAGACACTTTGGATAAAAATTTAAATAGTACAGGGTTAAAGCTTGCAAATGGTAGGTTGTTGCTAATAGATGGCACAGCTGCAATGTATAGAGCATACTACCAGCTGATCGGTCCCCAAATCACATATACCCAAGCTATCAACACCTAGGAAGCTTGAATTATAATTGCCAGCATCTGGTCTTTGAGTTGGTTTAAACTTTATCCTATTCCTAGAGTGTTATGCCTTCAAATTCATTCAATTGTGCTTCTTCCCAATAATTTCACATATGTGTTCATGGACAGGGATATAAAGGATCAGGTCTGCTTATTACCTTAGGGCAATCATGCTGGGAACAAGGGCATGTGCCAAATGAACCTTGATAGTTTTGTGAAGGAGTCGGTGTCTTGCCAGTCGTTGGTCTCAAGGGCTTCATATTGGCTAAGGAATCCTCCCATATTAACACACATGACTTTATGGTGCAATTGCTTTCACCATTGTCCTTGGAGACGTCTCTTGTCAAATATATAGGAACGAGGTGTAAAATTAGAACTTATAAACCTGTTGAACAAGAATGTATGGCTTTTTCCTTTGTTGCTAAAACTTATTGAGTTAATTAATGCAGATTTGCTACTAAATTATGTACTGTGTGGCACACAGGATAGCTTGTCTAGTTCCGCACAGGTGAAAAATGAAATATCATTCCCCACTGAATGGCCTTTTGTTATTGACAGCTCCGAGTTGCCTTACAAGTCACATAATGCAAATTTGAACTTTATTACACAAGAAGCATTGGATATTTCAAAACCTTACACAGATAATGAACCACAGTCATTCACTGCATCTATACAAGAAATAAAATGCAGCCTCAAACATCTAGTGATGGTTGTATTCCTGCTCTCAATGTCTTCTTGATTGTATCTGCTTTAAAGCTTGCTATACAAGGAAAGGGATTATTTCAACCAAGAACTTGTCCTTCTAATAATGCTATCTTCAGTGAATCTGGAATAAGAGCATCAAACGAATTTGATGTGGAATTGCCTGCTATTAGACATGCTAAAATACATAAAAAAAGCAAGAAGAGGTCTATTTAGCAGTGACATCACATAGGGCAGAGCTAGAAAGTCTTATGCAACAAAATAAAATAAAGGCAGAAGAGAGATCATCAGTTATAAGGGAGAAGCTGACTATGGCAGTGAAAAAGGGAAAGTTGTCAAGTGAGCTGGAGCACTTTGAAAGTATACAAACAGATGTCATTTCCTTAAAAAATCATTGTGCCGATCTTGAGAAAGAGTTACTTGACAAAAACGGTACAACACAGAGTATAATGGAGATGTTAAATGCTATTGACTTTACAGGTGAAGTTTTATCACAGGACCCAATCAAGAAAATTGATTGGCTTGGTAAATTAGTCAATGACCTACATCAAAAGATAGTTTTTTTTTTTTTTCTCTGAACAAGAATCCATGAAATTAAAAGGAGAGGCTAATATACTAGACACTAAGTTGGATTAGGTTTTTGAAAGGTTGCAATCCCTTTAGAGTGAGCTAGTAGATGCAAAAAACAAAGTCTCAGCACTTATGAATGAAAAAAGAGGCAGTAGAAACAGAATTCTACTCTGTTTTTTCCTGTTTTGGGTTATTGAAATTGAATGCAGACCATGAGATGATGGAGAGGAATTTTAGAAAAAAAAAAAATTTTTTGTTCATAATACAACAATTTACAAAAACCTCTCTCAGTTTTGCAACCGCTGTCAGGGTTTGAAAGATTCAGTTTAATCTTTGCAGCCTATTTTTCAGGGTTTTTAAATATTTAATATTATCCTGTTTTAGTGTTCATATTGCGGGGCAGATTCTGATTGATTGGAGATGAATTTTTTTTTTAAAAGAGAGGTTTTTGTCCATCACGGACCTATTCACAAAAACCTCTCTCATTTTTTACACAATTGACAGGGATTGAGAGATGTGGAAGCTTCTTTAACACCTGTTTTTCAGAAATTCGCCATATTTGCGAGGAATCTGATTTTGCTATTTTTAGTCAATTAGTTGAAATTTAGTTGATGTAACTACTGGGTAGTTTCAATTTCGACCGAATGAAGGGAAGATAGAACTACTTCTTTTTAATTATAAAAGAGGGACAAGGGTATAGAAGAGGGGTTCTAATTTTTGGCTGGCTTAAGGAGGTCTGTCACTTGTTTATGAGCTAAGTATCTAAACTCTCATGTGTATTTAATGAACATAATTATGAAATATATGATCCTTTCCACCCTTCAGTCTGTGTTTTGGCTTCATTTTAAACTTTTTTAGTTACATGATTGATAAATTCATTGTTGGTTTATGGTTTCTTTGCTGATAGTGCTTGTCAGTTGTGAATGAACTTCAATGTCATGTTCTGTTGGATATTGGTAATTATATTATGTATCTCTATTTTTCTTTGCTTATGATTCAGTTCCCATTTGGCTCATGAATGTATTGCCTTCAGTCACCAAACTTTACAACAAAGAAAAACCTTTTAGAAACCCTAAAACCTAGTTTGCTTGATTGAATATTTGAGATTGTGTTGGCTTGTTTCTTTGTAGCCTGGAAACAATTTCTGGCACAAACAGTTTCTAACCAATATTTGTTTGCAGGTTTGCTTCTTATCTTGTTTTGCAGGTTTATTTCTATTTAATAGTTATTTGTAGGTTATTGGAAGCGAAACCCTAACCATTGTTTGCAGAGGGGTTCTCCATCTTTGCTTTTCTTTCTGTCTAGTTACATTTTGGTTTTTCTTTCCTGCATTTCTCCACACAGGAACCTACCCTTCCGTCCTATAGACAGAAGGGAGAAATCCTTGCTACAGATCTGGCGACCATACCAGGTCGACCCCACAGGATCCTTGGTTCATTTTTTTGAAATTTCAAGTTTTTTTCCAGTTTATGCCCTTGTTTTAAAATTTCTTATCAAATCTAGTTTAAATCCTGTTTATTTTCATTTTTTATTGTTGCCGAAGCATCTGCAAGGAAAATCCGAGTTTGTTTGGCCAAAGTACAGGTTACTGTCCGCCGGATCTGACTCAGGATCAGAAAAACCCCAAATCCAGAGTAGGTCACACCTATCGGGCCTGAACAGGGGATGAGGTCGCTCTTTTAGGCCTCACCGGCATGACCAGGTCGCCCTTTTTCCACCAAAAGGTGTGACTTCCTTAGAAAAGGGAGACTGCTTCTGTTTACGAAATCTGTGTGACCCCCTCGCCTGTTCCAAGAAAAATTCGACCACCCCCTCGCCACATTTGGCCCAAAATGTGCGGTCTGTCGCTCAGAAGTTAATTTTTAAGTTATTAGGGACTGTCAGTGCGGCTCAATCACCTCTGTCCAACACAGTAGTTCCATTTCTGTTTTTGTTTTAATTTACTGCAATTTCATGTACAAACAAAGTGTAAATTCATTTTTTTTTAATGGCTAAATGAATGTAGCTTAACTGAAATTGACATAAAATTAACAGTCTTGCTTACCCTTTCTCCTTTACCTAGTCATCACCCTTCAGGGTATTATGGGATAAGACGAAGGGTATAGCTCGTATAGTAATAGGCCCTTCACCGAATATTGTTAAAAAATGTTAAAAACATATGACTTGGAAGGTAGAGGGGGTAGAGAAGGAGGGATTCTCACGGCACTAAGCGTCCTCCTTGTTGACCAACCTTGCATCCGATAGGTGACCTATGGATATCCGGATGGGCTTGGTCCCATTGTGCTGAGAGCCCATCACCTTCTCTCGGTTGAAGAAGAATATAGGGGTAAGGTAGTCACCTAGTTAGGCCATCAACATTCAGGGTAAAAACAATGGTATCTATTTACACGATTTTTGTTTATTTACTTCTTGTATTCACAACGATATGAACTCTATGACATATTCATAAACCACTTGCAACCACCTGATAATAGAAAAACAACAAGACATATACACCATACCACGTAATCAACCCGACTCAGTTCATGACACTGAGAGAGCCACTAAAATTGATTAATTTACACTAAGTTCAAAAATCTACAGTCTTTGAGGACATAAGTCCCTGACTGCCTTAACCATGGGAAGTACTTGGGCTCAGCCCAGAAACTCATTGTGAGGAGTACCACAGGAACCCCAAAGTAGTTGGCCGCTGAGAGGAATTGCTAAGCGAAATAGACAATGGCCCCCATCGATTGAGTAGAAACGCCCGTGAGGAAAAGGCCAAGCATTGTCTTCTGGCAGTCTTGGTGGTGGAGTGCCCACCTACAGCCAATAGGAAGCCATTGAAACCAGGGTCCACACCACAAGTTGTCACTAACAACCCTGTAGGTGGCCCCAACACGGTCATGCAAACTGTCATCAGTCAACTGCCACCACCCATAGAAACCACTTAGGCTGTCCTACCTGCAACACTCGCAGGAAGTGGACCTTCCACATACACTACCCCTCCTGTCACACAAGGGGGCAGTGCCCCGTCCACATACATTGTCCCTCCTGTCACACATGGGGGCAGTGTCCCTTCCATCCACACTGTCCCTCACACCACACTTGCGGGTATTGGCCCATCTATAATGGTGCCACCATAAGTGCCCCCAGCCATGAAGGTGCACTATGCACCTGCAAACCCCGCCACCATCACTGCCCCATCTCAAATTAAATTGGGTTCAAATCTGCCTTTCATGGCTCATCTTAACCTGCCTGATTTGGCTCAATTGACAAATGATCCCATCCGCCATCAAACCTTTTGGCCTCCCATGCCAACCAAACTGCCATCAAACATTCCCAAGTTTGAAGGCAAGGCAGGGGAGTGCCCCCAAAATCACATTATGACATTCCATTTATGGTTCTCCTCAAATAGCATCATAGATGACTCGATTAGGCTAAGACTGTTCCAATGCACCCTCACAGGTGCAACAACCAAATGGTACATTGAGCTACCGCAAGCCAAGTACCCATATTTCAACTTCTTAGCTTTCATGTTACTGCAATATTTCCAACTCCCTATGAGATATGACGAAGGGGTGGAAATATTGTTATCCTATCGCAAGAACACTGCAACACATATAACCGACCACATCCATGAGTGGCGGCGACGTCGTAGTTTGTGCAAGATCCAACTTGACGACATGATCTTTTTGGATTGGTTTCTTAAAACTTTGCTCCCACCCATAGCAAAGGACGTCACATCCGAACTTCCCCAATCCAAAGAAGAGGCCATATTGAAAGCCCAACAGTTTGACATGATCTACGCGCAGTCTGGATGCCTCTACACCATCATTCCAGATGCTCCCCGTCCGGGTACCTCCTACTGAGATGCATTGGGGGCATCCCATGCTACAGATGGCATCATAGGTTCGGTCTCCCAACAGCCACAACACCGTTTGACACCACCTGCAGTTCCACCACAACCAAGCAACACTGCTAATGTTTCCTACCAAAACCAAACTCCGGACTATACCAGAATGATGTCCCAGTCTGGAGCCATAACTTCCTACACACAACCTGCACCACCACAGCAGGCTCATGCCTTGGCATGGCAGACATAGCAATACACAGGGCAAATGCCCACATTTGTGGCACCCCCGCCTACCCAAATTTATTATGCACTAGTAGTGCAAGCGGTTCAAGCCCCCGCCCTTGCTACACCTGCTCTGTTGGGACAAGTATTTGCACAACAAAACCATCCCAACCAGCCATCCCCCAATAATCAACAAGGGTAGGCTCAGAATAACCGACCCCAAAACCAAGCCAATAACCAACCGCAGGGAGGCGGTCAACAACCAAACCCTCCCGACAATGCCGCAGCAAACTGACCCGACCAAAATCCCACATGACCAAATTCACCATGACACAATGCCCCATTGCACACAAACCAACTGTGCACACTCTGTGAGGTCTACGGGAACTACACATTCGAGTGTCCCTTCATGGGTCACGCGAAGCAGGCTATTCTAAGCGAGGTGCAACATTCCACCAACACAACTAACCAAGCCCAACCCAACCCGACACCACAAGGACCTCCTCCTATGGTGCTATAAAACCTATTACTAGTCCAAGGATTGGTGGCAACCACACCCCCTCCGCAATCCAATCCCAACGCTTCAAGGGCACCTCCCACGGCTAAAACAGGCGTCCACCACCTGCTAGCCATGACGACTGAAGAGGTCAACCTACAAACCAGACGGAATTAGTACGGTACCACCACCTAACCCACTGACACATCAGCGTCATCTACGTCCAAATTGGTCAATGCACCTCTTCAGTTACCCCCTTTCCCTTTCCCCCCCATATGCCTAGTGCCCAACATCGCCACAGCTAGAGCCGGTGTCAGCTATAGCATTGTGGATGATTTGGCCCAAACAACAACGACCATGTCCGCTCTGGAGGTACTTAAAACATGCCCAATGCAGCGAAAAGCATTACTAGCCGCCCTTGGGGCCGTAGACCCCTGCGAATCCTAGTTGATCACATTTGACACAGAGAATGGAGAACCGTAAATGCCATCTACCATCGCCTTCCAAATCCCGGTGTCTATCCGAAATTTGGTCGTGCACCGGTGCACAGTGGATGAGGGGGCATCCACATGCGTTATGTCCACCCTGGTTTGGCAGAAACTTGGATCCCCAATTCTGCAACCATCCTCCATAACTCTGTGGGCTTATGATGGCCATCGCACTGAAGCCCAAGGAATCCTCCCCCATGTCCCCATCACATTAGCCAGGAAGACAGTGCTGATCGACATAGAGGTCGTCAACGCTCAACTAGACTATAACCTTCTTCTCGGAAGAAGTTATATGAACGCCATGAGAGCGGTCGCATCAACTATATTCTGTCTCATGATGTTCCCCCACGAAGGGAAGATCGTGACGGTTGATCAACTCACTTATCATGATCCACAAGGGTTAATGGCACCCACCAATGTTATCCCTACCATGAACACCATTGATCCCTAAGGGATGACCACACACGCCAATGTCATCCCTGCAATCAACACCATGGTTGACAACACACCAGCCTCCCCATTATTGAATGTTGGTCCTAGGTTGTTTGCTGATATCACCATGATGGCTCCTTTCCCCTTAGTGTCACCACCATTGACAGAAAATGAGACTATGGACTTGTTCATGGTCTCATCCAGCACCTCTGCACCCAAACAACAACTGCAGCCGCAGCCCTAACCACAACCACAACATCGTCCGCAGCCGCAACACCAATAGCAACCCCAACATCATCTGCAGCAGCAACATTACATGCAGCTGCAACCACAACCTCACCCCCACATACAACCATCAGGGAGTTATCTAGGCTCATATCTAGTTTAAGGTTTTGAGAAACCAATCCAAAAATATCCTAAACCCTAAACCCCCTCCTGGTGTCATGATCAAGCCGGTAATGGCCACCTTAAGCCTACCCAACTTTACAACAGGAATTTCAGTGTGGTATCTTGATCCACCAGCTCAACCACCAATGCCCCAAGTTATTTTAACCCTGGTGCAACCCATTGCAGTCGAGTCCCATCCTCCACTTGGTCCACAAAAACCAACCACCGCACCTACACCTGCACCACCCCACCCGAAAAGGGCCAGGGGCAAGAACGCCAAAGAAACGACAGAACCTCAGCAGATCCTGCCTTGCACCGTCTGCGAACAACAAGGCCATCCAACTCAGAACTACCCTGAGATTCCAATGATCCGTGCACATTTGGATGCCATGGACACAACCGAAAACCTCCCCATGGTTGAACTTCCAACCGCGCCAATAGTCAGAAACAAGTCACTAAGAACAAAACATGTTTGCACCCTCTGCAGTTTGTATGGACATTATTCTCAGCATTGCCCTGACCTACCCAAGTTCCATATGGCTTTAGCTGACCTTCGTCAACATTCCCTTGAATCTGAGATCACCCTGATCAAAGAGGTTCACCCCCACCTCCTTCTTCGGACACCATGTCCATTTACATGATGTCCAGTTCAATAGACCCTCTTGCCTCCACCATCACTGACGATCCATCAGACCTCTCTCTTTCGTTGTTTCCCTAGCCACCGCCGCAACCTTAGTTACCAGGGAAACAGTGGGGTTCATTCCTGATCAACATGATCCTTTTCCTTTTCCTACCATCCAGGATTGTGAGTATGTATGTCTTGGCAACCCACAATCTACAGGATTTCACACTAGGAGGTCCTGTGTGGTACCTTGAACCACCTACCCTACCTCTAAGACCCTAGGATGTCCAGATACTCCTCACAGTTCTCCTGTTTGCTCACCTCCTCACTCTCCACCCAGACTCATGGCAGGCGTCAACACCAATCAACCACCTAACCCACTGAATCCACCACCTGCCTGAAGAGCCAGATCACCTTTAAACCTAACACCTCCATTACATGATTTACCTCAATCCTTTGAAAAGATGCTGCCCAAATTCGACCCAAGTGAAAAGATACTTGTAGATGACCATCTGCAATGTTTTTATTTGGCAATAGAGGGGTTAAGGGATGGGGAGTATGAAGATGTAGTTTACAGACTATTACCGCACACCCTTAAAGGAGCTACAGTGTCATGGTATTTTGGTTTGCCTGCAAACTCTATCCCTGATTGAGATACCTTCGAAAGGATATTTAGAAGTAAGTATGCAACGTAGAAGACTCATGTTGCTCTTATGAAAGGACTATGAGCCTTGAAGAAAGAGAGAAAGGAGAAGGTGCATAGCTTCACTCAAAGATTTGTGACATACCTCAAGAATTTTTCTGAAGCTGAAAAACCTTCAGATAAAGTCCTGATTGAATATTATACTTCAGCTTTAGGACCTAAGCTGGCCATGTTTGCCAAAATGAAGGCCAAACCCACGTTGGCAGACACTTATGAGGAGGCAGAAAAAGGTAGAGGCTGAAAGAGAAAGTATTGAAGATTATCCCAAACGATCAGGAGAGAAAAGTGTGGGAAGGAAAGCCTTGTTGTTTACTAAGCCCAAGGAAAAGCAATCACCAGATTTTGAAAGTAAAGCAAAAAATGATGCAGAAACTTTCTAGCAAGATCATAGAATTGGAAAAGGAAAAGGAAACTCAAAAGTTCTACAAGCCCTATTACAAGAAAAGAGAGGATAACAATCAGTCCCAACCTCCTCCACACAATTCAGCATCTATGAACTTAACAGAGGTAGGGATGGACAATTTTTGCACTTTCCACCAGCAGCACCACTCTGAAAAGAATTGTCCTCAATGGATAAACTCAATGACGTTGGTTATGAATCAGTTGTTGGATTCTAAATTAACAGAAGATGGAGATGAAGAAAGAAAAGAAAGTACCACTTCAACGAAGGAACAGGAAGAGGAAACCATGGTTCTATGGAATTTTGTTTCGTTATTTGATGCTGAAGAAGAAAAGAATTGGGGTTACGAGAGCATCATGGAAACTAACGTTACAACAAGGAGCCAAGGGTCGGTTAAAGAAGAGAGTCTCATACTCCCAAAAATCAAAAGGCTACAGAAAAATGTTAAAAAATTTCAGAATAATTCCTCAGCTGATAAAATTCCCGAATTCACCATTACCAGCCAGGATCCTAGGCAGACTGATACGTTCGCCATGCCCACTAAAGAAAAAATGAATATTGATAAGCCACATCCCATTGAACCACAGATGGATTATGACATCGTGGAAGATATAAAGAAGGTGAAGGCGAACGTTTCACTATTTGAAATGTGTAGAGTGCCGCAGTAAAAAGAAAGACTATTGAAGGTGCTTAAAGCATCAGATGAGAAGCTGCCCACTAACAATCGACCCAAAGAAGAAGAAGAAATCGGAGAAACCAGTATTGGAGGTAAGTCTAAGAACAAACATTCACCTTTCCTCCTTACTTTTGAAATTTTTAATCACAACGTACATAATTTCCTGGTAGACTCAGGGGCATCGGTTAACGTCATGCGAATATCAGTTTGTAAAAGGATAAATGGGCTTCCTAAACCATCTACTTGGAGAGTTGTTCAACTGGATAGGACGGATGTAAAGGTAATTGGTGAAATGGAGGATGTCCTGGTCCGCCTGTCGTCAAATGATAAAGTGTGCCAAGTTATTGATATTGTGGTGGCCGATATACCAGACGCTTATGGTCTTGTTCTAAGCAGAGATTGGTCGGCCAAACTTAACGGATATTTTGCCTCTGATTGGTCGCATCTGTGGTTGCCGTATAAAGGAAGTCCGAACCAAATTAAAATTTTGAGGGAGCCTCACATGAAATACAACGTTACTCAACTTGAGGAGAAGAATGAACCAGTGGATTCTGTGTTGGGAAATTATTTTATTGAATTGGAACTAGGAAATTACCAAGCAGAAGAAGCCAGCAACACGTCAGACACCTAGCCTGATCTCCTTCGGTTTTCACAGGCTGATGAAATCGACTGTAACATAGTAAACTTAGCAGTAGGAGTAGATTCACATGCAGTATTTAGTGATTTATGGACATTGTTTTTTGATGGCTCTAAGACGTTAGAAGGGTCAGGGGGCGGCTGTGTCCTGATCGACCCCAAGAAGAATAAACATTCTCTTTCATGTAGATTAGAGTTTGAATGCACCAATAACACGGCTGAGTATGAAGTGTTGGTGCAGGGTTTAAGGAAAGCAATCGAATTAAAGGTAAGTAACCTGAAGGTTTTTGGAGATTCTGAAATAATCGTAAAACAGATTCAGAATCAAATACATTGTATTTATCCTCACTCAAAAACTTATCAAAATGAGGTATGGGACCTACTCAAATGTTTTGATGCATTTAATATTATATCAATTCCAAGATTAAAAAATGCAGCAGCTGACTTGTTGGCCACATCAGCTGCTAGGCTTGTACCTACTAATAATCGATGCTCCGTTGAATTGCTTTTCAAGCCCTCGGTCCCTGATATGATCACCAACCTGCGAGTGTTCGACAATGATCAGTAGATAATAAAATGCTTAACAAATGATGAGGTATTTAAAGGGGCGATTATAGCTGATGAAGAACATCAGGCCGAGCTGAAGTACGATAATTTCATCCCTAAAGGAGTTAGAACCTTAGAAAGAATGTTCGATCTCAATGAAAAATTTAGAAGACCAGCAAATGTGAAGACTCACAGCTCATCTCTACAGTTCGAATTGATAAATTTAGGGACTAAGACAAATCCTAAATATGTGAATCTTAGCAAATGTTGTTCACCAGCAGAAAGAGATAAGTTCATCAGTCTTTTTAATCAATATAAAGATGTTTTCGCCTGGACATATGAAGATTTGAAGACATATGACACTAGCATCATCCAACATGTTATCCCCATAAAATCTGGTGTCAAACCTTATCAGCAACCTTTAAGAAAAATGCACTTAAAATTGGAGCCTCTGATCCAGAGTGAAGTTAAGAAATTATTGGATGCTAGGATCATTTTTAAAGTCAGACACTCTGAATGGGTCTCAAATTTGGTACCAGTGAGAAAAAAGTCTGGAGAAATTAGGCTATGCGTGGATTTCAGAAATTTAAACCGCGCTTCAGATAAAGATAACTACCCTGTTCCACCCATGGAGCAACTACTACAAATGGTCTCAGGTTCTGAACTATTTTCATTATTAGACGGTTTCTCAGGTTACAATCAAGTATTAGTAGTTGAAGAAGACAGATTGAAGACAACATTCAGGACCAGATGGGGAACGTTCGCTTACAAAAGAATGCTCTTTGGGCTTATAAATGTTGGAGCTACGTTCCAGAGGGCTATGGACATAGCTTTCTGAGGTTTGATTGGTCATAGTGCTGGGGTGTATCTTGGTGATATTACAATATTCTCAAAGAAGAGAGAAGAACACGCATTTCATCTGAGACAGATTTTTGAACGTTGTCGGAAATATGGCATCTGACTCAACCCCAAGAAGTGTGTGTTCACTGTTACGGAAGGCAAGTTGCTGGGTCACATAGTTTCAAAGAAGGGAATCTCTATAGACCCGGAAAGGATCAAGGCCATTGAACAGATCCCCTTGCCCCATAATAAAAAGGGGATGCAATCTTTTATGGGAACAATAAACTTCGTACAAAGATTTGTGCCAGATTTTGCCCAGATTGTCAAACCTCTGCAACAAATGGTGAAAAAAAGTGCACAATTCAAATGGACTGAGGTTGAGAAGAATGCATTCGGTAAGATTAAAACTGTTGTTGCACATGCACCCTCCCTAAAAAGCCCAGATTTCGATAAAGATTTTATTCTGTATACTTTTGCATCTGATGATTCGCTAGCAGCTGTGCTTACTCAAAAGGAAGATGGGGGGTATGAATTCCCAATATCTTTCATGAGCACTGGTCTATAAGGGGCTAAATTAAATTACCCGGATATTGATAAACAAGGTTATGTTGTATTCAAAGCAGTGAAACAATTCAGACCTTACATATTAAAAAATCGAACCAAGGTGATCGTCCCATACCCAGCTGTGAGGTCCCTTTTTGTACATAAGGAGTTAGGAGAAAGAAGGGGTAATTGGGTAACAACTCTTCAAGAGTATGAACTCGAATTCAAGCCATCTTCTATAGTTAAAGGGAAAGGGTTGTGCAAACTCATGACTGGAAACAGAAACAATGACGAACACGCCTGGGAAGACGAGGCTGAATTACAATTAATGGATGTATGTCCTTTATTTACAGCTCCCGAGTCTTGGTATAGAGACCTCGTGCATTACCTTTAGGCAGGATATTTGCCAGAACATTGGAATTCTTAGCAAAGAAGAGCGCTGTGTCTCAAATCAGCCTCCTATCAAATTGTTGAAGGAATATTATTCATAAAAAATTACGACGGAGTTCTTCTTAGATGCTTAGAGAAAGAAGATGCGACGAAAGTAATGACAGATTTGCATGACGGGCCTGCTGGGGGAAATTTTTTAGGAGATACCACCGATCACAAAATCCTCAGGGTCGGTTACTATTGGCCCTTGATTTTCAAAGATGCACACACCCATGTCAAGAAGTGCGACATTTGTCAAAGGTGTAGTGGAAGGAAATCTAAAGCAGCCACACCATTGAAGCCAGTGATGATCACGGAGCCGTTCGAACAATGGGGGCTGGATATTATTGGGGAGATAAAGACAAACTCTTCCCTACAACATAAGTACATTCTGACCACAACCGATTACTTCACTCGCTGGGTCGAAGCCATCCCGTTGCGCAAAATAAATGAAGACGCGGTCATCAACTTCCTGCAGGACCACATTATGACCAGGTTTGGAGTTCCAGTTTCTTTAGTCTTTGATAATTCTACTTACTTTTCATCGATTAAATTAACTGTTTTTGCTCATGAGAAAGGAATAAAATTACATTATTCTGCTAATTACTATCCACAAGGAAATGGCCTGGCTAAATCTACTAACAAAAATCTGATTAGGATTCTAAAGAAGAATGTGATCGAAAACCAGAGGAGTTGGCACTCAGCGCTAGCAAACGCCCTTTGGGCCGATAGAGTCACCCCCAAGTCTTTGATATGAGTGTCTCCATATACCCTTGTGTATGGTAAAGAAGCTATTATTCCCCCAAATATCATGCTACCCTCCTCCATAATAACTCAAGAGTCTAGAGGGTCGGAGAATGAAGTTTTGCAGATGAGGATATGTAATCTTCTGAAAGCAAAAGAGGCTATATCTAGGGCCAGAGAGCACTTTAAGTAGCAACAAGAGGTAATAAAGAGATGGTTCGACAAACATAAGGCAGGAAGAAAAGACTTTGAAGTGGGAGATTTAGTTCTCAAGTGGGATCACCACCATGACGAGAAGGGAAAACACACTAAGTTCCAGCAGTTATGGGTAGGTCCTTTCCAGATTGCTGCAAAGCTTGGCCCTTCCACTTACAAGTTGCAAGATCTACAAGGGTGGGAAGAGAACTTACCAGTAAATGGCTTAGTTCTCAAGCCTTATTTTTCCTGAGCTTCATTTGTGTTCTCCTATCTTGTCTATAAATAATCTCACCTGGCCGTCTTTGAGTCATGCTGTTTAGTTTTGTTTTAGTTAAATTTTTACTGGTTTTAATAAAAGAAATAAATCAGCGGTTGCATGGAGAACATCAGAATTTTGGAATGATTAAAGTTCTTGGGTATAAGACTGTGCATCGATGTTTGTCTAAAAAAGAACTTCTTCCAGTTTAGCAGTTTTCTCAAATGGCTATGTACGCATTGAAGTCCTGCTTAACCCCTATGAAATAAACCAGAATCAGAGGGTTTGGAATACTATTTTGAGGCTCCATCCATGTCACATTTAAAATGTCCTAAGGGGTGACAGTCAAGGGCCCATGGAAAGGAGCAGGGTAGACAGTATATTAAATACAAATTATTCCATGCCAAGAAATGAATGCCAAAAGGCAGATAAGAGTCAAAACTCCTTTGAAAGCATCATATATCAAAACAAATGTTGAACCATATAAGTACTAAATCGCCGAAAGTTCCTCTCCGTCTGTGAGATGAAACGTGAATACGCCTCTCACACAAAAGGACACTTGGGATAGAGGAGCCTGAATTAAAATTCAGAAAGAAAGGCATGAAGGAGGACTCATCTGAAAAGGACAAAAGTGCTAAAGTGGCATGGGAATGAGGAACAAATGAATATTTTTGTTTACCATGTGCTACAATCCTATGGTGTCCGAGCTGCCAGCTTCCTGAAGATAAAAGTAACAATGAAACTCATTTTTCAGCCTCAACAGAGTTATCTGGACTTGAAATCTTGTTTTCCACTCTCCCAAATTGGACCATCATCAATGATTTAAGGTACATACTTTGCCATTTGAGAGATCCAGATAGCTGGAAGAATTCAATGGTTTCATTTGTTATTAAACAGTCTGCCACTCAAGGAATAATCGTCCAGAGATCTAGGTTGACCAGGTAATCACCAATTGTTGCAGCTGCAACTGTTCTCCCCAAATTTTTCAAATTTTGGTCCCCTCCTCATGATTTAGTGTTGCTTTCTTTTGAATCGTTTGGATCCGTGAACCTTTTTGGTCATCCTTTAATGTTGAATGATTTTTGAAGGTTAAAGCTCGTCCTATTTTTGGAAGTTGCTTGTGTTTGAAAATTGTTGTGGGTCACAGGTTTGAGTTTATTTGCTACTCGAAGATGAATTGGACCTTATGTTCTTGTAAAACCGCTGTCTCGGAGGGTAAATAGTTTTGACCATTGCTAAATTCTTGAGTTTTCAAACTCTTAGCATTTGTATTTTTAGTTTGATCGGAGGCTCTGGTCTGTTCGTCTTCCGTTGTTGCGGCTCCCAAAGCAGCTAAGCACCCGAAATGAAAAAGCGCTCCGCCCACCGATGCGTGTCGCATGTCTGTAGCCTTTTTCTCTTCTGCTGTTGCAGCTGGGTAAAGCTTGTGGCTTCCGATGTCAATGTCCTTCTGATTTCCGATCGGAAGTTTTCCCGCCCACAGCTCAGGTCTTAAGTCTTCCGACTCCGATGTGCTTAAGTGTCGTCGCAATACCCTTCCCCTAATAAGACCCGCTTATGCAACTGTGAATAGGTCTACCCTGCCGATGGTAGTATTCTGAGCCACCGATGAGTTTTTCGTTTTCCGTCGTTGGTGTTTTCTTCCGAGCCCGTAGATGGACGAGGTAGTGGTGTCGGTGTTTTTTAAAATTCTCATAACAGTGGTGCACCTGGCCATTTGTTGTGGATTAGCCATTTTAGTTGGTATAATTTGACGTTTTGTTTAGAATGCAATCACGGTGAATGATGCACATTGATTAACTGCAGGTGGACGCAAGGGGCTGTACAGGCTACCACGGCACGAAGGCATAGCTTGACAGTTCTAGTAAAGATCGAATTGTAACCGGCAGGATCACAAGGAGGGCAAGTGGAGTAGAAGACAAAAGCAAAAGCGACAAAGGGACAGATCTGAAAGATCTATCAGTTATTAAGCAAATCATGAGTGCGTACAGAAATGGGGGATATGAAACATTTTGAAGGACCGAAAGGTCATGGGGGTTGAGGGAAGCCCAAGCGATCTACCGTTTTAGTTTAAATATTTGAAAGTTAGAACTGATAGGGGTTTTTTCCACTTGAAAATTTGTAAACTATTGCTTGTAAGAGGAACTACTTCGTTTTACAGCCAGAAATTGCAAATTTTCCCTGTTGGAGAAAGTGCTTTGTGGAATGTATCAATGTGATTAAATGAGCGATGTTGAATGGGATCTATTTCGTTTTCAACGATGTTTGATAAACTGTGAGAGCGTTCTAACTTTCTGAACCTATGTTCTTGTATGAATGCTCTCTGGTATTTTCTGTGATGTTTTTCCACTATGAGTAATGGGATTTTTTAACTGTTGATGAGCTATCTTATCATGTATACCTTTAGTCATGTTTGTATGTTTTGGTTGTAAGAACAGCTATCTGTGATTCGCCATAACACATGGACAGTCTGCATTACTCATGAACTAATATCCATCTCTCTAGAGACAGTGTAGTTAGTATTTAATTTATTACTGTGTATGTGATATAGATGTTTGTGAGTTCTAAGACGAGAGGTAAGAACATGCGCATCACATTGTGACTACTCCTTGCATCCATCACCCTGCATTGTTAAATAGGCACTTGCATTTCATATTTTAAGTCAAAATACAAAAAATATACGGTGGACCGAGCCGCAACCGGTAAACTCTTTTCTTACTTGACCTACGGTAGCCGGACCGAAAATCGGACGGATTCCCTACACCAAACAGTCACAGGCTAGTTGGGAACGTTGACTGGGGAGAATCCCTTACTATTGTTGCCTATGAATTTCCAAGCCTCAACAGAACCATATTAATACAAAAACCAAAATCCACCATGCCCCAACACCGGAAGCACCACCTCTACATAGCAAATCCTATGATGTCCATCAGCCATACGATGAGCACCTGCCCCCACACATTAGGGGGGGAATTTGTTAACCCGAATAATCCCTCACTCAGCTCTACATGGCCTACACCACCCAAGGACACCCATGATCAACCCTTGTATCACTCCATTAGACCCCCACACCCCCAAAAAGGTTTAAGAATGAAGAAAAGGGATTAAAAACCCCGAAAAGGAGCCTAAATAACTCTCCTAGGGCTAAATCCTCCAAAAAGCGGCTAAAACCCCTCAAAGGAGCCTAAAACCCTAAAAGGAGCTAAAGTTAGGGTGAAAGGGGCTAAAGCCCTAACCAAGGGCTTAAAACCCTAAAAGTCCCCAAGAAAGCTATAAAAGGAGGGGTGGGGGTCACTCTCAAACATCTCTTCCCTTGCATACTGGTATGCTGCCCGTGGATGCCTTGAGACCCTTTGTCTCTCAAGCCACCCACATCCCTCCTCTCATCCATTCATTCCTCCTTTGAGCCATAGCTCCTCCATAGCCAAGAGAGAGAGAGAGAGAGGTGCTTCTTCCAGCCAGGGCATGGTGGCCCATTGCACCAAAGAGAAGGTATACATGTGTGTTTTGTTTTGTTTCTTTGTTTTTGTGTAATCCATAGCTTGTTTGCAGGTTTTTATTTTCTCTTTGTAGGTTTATTTCTAAAATGTTTTTGTAGGCTTTCTGTTTCTAATAGTTGTTTGCAGGTTATTGGAGCGGAACCCTAACCTTGCTTGAAGAGGGGTTCTCCATATTTGCTTTCGTTTTTGTCTAGTTTCATTTCTATTTTTCTTCTCTTCATTTCCACACAAGGACCTATCCTTCCGTCCTATGGATGAAAGGTAGCCATTCCTTCCCTGTAGCCCTAGCTGGAAGAAGCACCTCTCTCTCTCTCTCTCTTGGCTATGGTCGCCAGTTCTGTAGCAGGGATTTCTCCTTGCTATAGAGGGAGGAATGGCTCCGTTCCGTCTATAGAACGGAAGGGTAGGTTCCTATGTGGAGAAATGCAGGAAAGAAAAACTGAAATGAAACTAGACAGAAAGAAAAGCAAAGATGGAGAACCCCTCTACAAACAATGGTTAGGGTTCCGCTTCCAATAACCTTTAAATAACTATTAGAAACAATAAACCTGCAAAAACATGTTAGAAATAAACCTGCAAAGAGAAAATGAAAATCTTCAAACAAGATACGGATTAGTTAAAAGCAAAGAAATAAAACCAAACACACATGTATACCTTCTCTTTGGTGCAATGGGGCACCATGCCTTGGCTGGAAGAAGCACCTCTCTCTCTCTCTTGGCTATGGAGGTGCTATGACTCAATGAAGGAATGAATGGATGAGAGGAGGGATGTGGGTGGCTTGAGAGACAAAGGGTCTCAAGGCATCCATGAGTAGCATAACAATATGCAAGGGAAGAGATGTTTAAGAGTGACCCCCACCCCTCCTTTTATAGCTTTTTGGGGGACTTTAAGGGTTTTAAGCCCTTTGTTAGGGATTTTATCCCCTTCCACCCTAACTTTAGCTCCTTTTAGGGTTTTAGGCTCCTTTGAGGGGTCTTATCCCCTTTTTGGAGGCTTTACCCCTAGGAGAGTTATTTATTCTCCTTTTTGGGGTTTTTAAGCCCTTTAACTTATTTTTAAGCCTTTTTGAGGGTGTGGGGGTCTAATGGGGTGATACGAAGGTCGTGCATGGGTGTCCTTTAGTGGTGTAGGCCATGTAGAGCTGAGTGAGGCCATACTGAAAGCCCAACAGCAAAGCACATCGCATCTGAATGTCCCCAATCTGAAGAAGAGGCCATACTGAAAGCCCAACAGTTCGACCTGATCTACGCACAACACCGTCATTCCAGACGCTCCCCATCTGGGCACCTCCTACCGGGATGCACCGAGGGCATCCCATGCTGCAGATGGCATCATAGGCTCAGTCTCCCAACAACCACAGCACCATCCGACACCACCTGCTGTTCCACCACAAGCAAGCAACACTGTTAATGTTGCCTACCAAAACCAAACTCTGGACTTTGCCAGAATGATGTCCCAGTCCGGAGCAACAACTTCCTACGCACAACCTACACCACTGCAGTAGGGTCAGGCCTTAGCATGGCAGACACAGCAACACACAAGGCAAATTTGTGGCACCGTCACCTACCCAAATTTCTAATGCATCACTAGGGCAAGCGGTTCAAGCCCCCACCCTC
The DNA here is from genome assembly GCA_001517045.1 of Pseudotsuga menziesii. Lineage (NCBI taxonomy): Eukaryota > Viridiplantae > Streptophyta > Pinopsida > Pinales > Pinaceae > Pseudotsuga > Pseudotsuga menziesii. Next base: position 39,996 of record LPNX011068991.1, on the reverse strand, counting down.
GCTCCACCTACTCCATTGGGACAAGTATTTGCACAACAAAAATGTCCCAACTAGCTAGCCCCAATAATAAACAAGGGTAGGCCCAGAATAACTGACCCCAAAACCAAGCCAAAAACCAACCGCAGGAAGGCGGTTAACAACCAAACCCTCCCAACAATGCCGCAGCAAACCGACCCGCCCAAAATCCCCCACAACCAAATGGACCAAGACGCAACGCCCCGTTGCGCACAAACTAACCATGCACACTCGGTGAGGTCTATGGGCACTACACATTCGAGTGTCCCTTCATAGGTCGCACGAAGTAGGCCATTCGGAACGAGGTGCAACATGCCCTCAACACAACGGATCGAGCCCAACCCAACCCGTCACCACAAGGACCTCCTCCTATGGTGCTTCAAAACCCATTACCAGTCTAAGGATTGGTGGCAACCGTACCCCCTCCCCAACCCAATCCCAATGCTTAGAGGGCACCTTCCATGGCCGAAACAGGCATCCACCATCTGCTAGCCATGACGACTAAAGAGGTCAACCTACAACCTAGATGAAATCAGTACGGTACCACCACTGAACCCACTGAAACATCATCGGCATCTGTGTCCAAATTGGTCAATGCACCTCTTCCCCTGCCCCCCCATACGCCGAGTGGCCAACAATGCCACAGCTACAGCTGCTGTCAGCTATAGCATTGTGGATGATTTGGCCCAAACACCAACGACTATGTCCACTTTGGAGGTACTTAAAACCTTCCCAACGTAGCGGAAAGCGTTACTAGCCGCCCTTGGGGCCGTAGACCCCTCCAACTCCAAGTTGATCACATTCGGCAGGGAGAATGGAGAACCTGGCATGCCATCCACCATCGCCTTCCAAATCTCAATGTCTATCCGGAATTTGGTCATGCACCAATGCATAGTGAATGAGGGGGCATCCACGTGCGTTATGTCCACCTTGGTTTGGCAAAAAATTGGATCCCCAATTCTGTAACCTTCCTCCACAACTCTGCTGGCTTATGATGGACATTCCACTAAAGCCCAAGGAATCTTCCCCCATGTCCCTATCACATTAGCTGGGAAGATAATGTTGATCGACATAGAGGTCGTCAATGCTCAACTAGACTATAAACTTCTCCTCGGAAGAATTTATATGTATGCCATGAGAGCGTTCACATCAACTGTGTTCTATCTCATGATGTTCCCCCACGAAGGGAAGATTGTTACGGTTGATCAACTCACTTATTCTGATCCGCAAGGGTTAATGGCACCCGCCAATGTTATCCCTACCATCAACACCATTGATCCCAAGGGACAACCACACATGCCAATGTCGTCCCTGCTATTATCTCCCAAAATAATTTATTTCGATAGTATGAAGAATTTAATTCATGCAATGAGGGATATGAATATCGCTGACAGTTTGAAAGCCTCTGTTTTTTATGAAAATTTCAAAAGTTTTAGCTTTTGGTGGCTTGGGCGAGGATCAGAACATCTCATTAGCCATCGAAAGTTGGAAGATAAATAATAGGTGGAAAACCCCTTTAGCGGTTAGGCGTATTGCTAAAAAATTTACCGCCATCGGAACATTTTTAAACAGTGATCAAATGTTTAGTCCACTGCGCTACGGCCACTACGGAGAATCTAGTGATTTAAATTTTCAATGGTTAATGGTTTGGAGTTCCAATCGCTGATGAAGAGTTTAGTGGCTAGAGTGTCCAATTGTCGATAGATTAGTGGCTAGTATTTCCGATCGTCGATGCTTAGAAATTAATGATTTGAACCGTCGACATTACGACATCATTCAGCCTTGAGGTTCTGATGCATTAGTTATTACAACTTTTGATCGTCGACAAGCTAGTGATGGAAAGCACCGATACGTTTAGGCTTGGAGCGCCGATGGGCTAGAGGAAAGAGCTTCCGATCGCTGATGTAGAAATCGTCACAACGCTAGTGATTGGAGACACCGACACTGCAACAACATTCATGTCTAAGGCACCGATGGGATAGTGGCTTGAGCTTTCGATTTCCAATTACGAAGCTAGTGATTTGAGACGCTGACACTGTGGCAACATTCAGGTCTAAGGCTCCGATGGGATAATGGCTAGAGCTTTTGATTTCTGATCGTGAAGCTAGTGGTTTAAAGCTCTGAAACAACGGCGTCATAGAGAACTAAAGCTCCGATTCAAACTTATACTGACCTCCGATAGTGATAAAGCAAAAATCACCGATAGTTAAAAAATATAAAGTTTTGATAAGGTAAAACAAAAGTGATAACTCACATCGACGAATAACAAGACTGTCCATCGGCGACATAGAGGACTAATGTCTCGATTCCTTTGTCAAACGACTTTCGATAGAGATAAAATTAGTTTGTTTCACCTTCGAAACAGTGGCAGCGTTTCGTTCTGGGGCACAAATGGGTTAGAAGATAGAGCTTGCAATCACCGATGAAGAAACCGTCCTGACGTTAGTCATTTGAGTCGTCGACACTGCGGCAGCATTGAGTCTTGGGGCGCCGATGGGCTAGAAGACAGAGCTTTCGATCGTCGATGAAGAAACCGTCATGACGTTATTCATTTGAGGCGCAGACACTACCGCAGCATTGAGACTTGGGGTGCTAATGGGCTAGAAGACAGGGCTTCTGATCATCGATGAAGAAACCGTCGCGACGTTAGTCATTTGAGGCGTCGACACTGCGGCAACATTGAGACTTGGGGTGCTGATGGGCTAGAAAACAAAGCTTTCGATCGCCCATGAAGAAAACGTCGTGACTTTAGTCATTTGGGGCACCGACACTACAGCAGCATTGAGGATTGGGGTGCCGACGGGTTAGAGGTCAGAGCTTCCGATCGGCGACCGCGGTGACAAGGTAGAAAATTCTAGCAGATTAAACAAGGAAGGTCACTTCAGTTAACCGCCGAGACACTGGCTTTTGGCGACAATTTCACACTAAACTAGCAGTGGTGATTATCAACGACTACTGTTGTTACTTAGTATTCACTCAGTGAACTAGATCTTCGAAATAGATAGACAAATAGTTAGCTAGGGTTTTAAACCCTAATCTGAAAAACTATCACTTCTGAGTATTTTTTGTGAAAACAGATCGAAGTTTCAAGATCTGTCATTTTTTGTAGAAGGCTATAAAGCCCATGATTGATTTTATAATAAAGGTTCAAATTTGGGGATTTATGAGCCAATAATGCTTTCAAGCTTCTCATTTTACTTATTCATGATATAAGCTCTTTTGTTGTGATCTGTTCTGCCATCATCTCTTTCTTTACTGTATTTATGCCTGAATGTGTATTTAGGTCATTTTCAGATTGATTAAAAAGTTGATAACTGTCATCCTATTCGTTTATTACTCCTATTTGATTTATAAATAGCATCCTCATTAGGATTTAGCCATTTATATGCATGTGTTTTGTATGTAAGTCTGCCAGCCTGGTGAGTTCTCCATCCTTGCACCTTGTTATCGAACTTCTGAGCAATTGCAACTAAAAGCCTTGTAAACAAGTGAGTTTAATGCATGCCTTGAGAGTGGAAAGGTTATGTAGGTCAACTGACTTGATCCGTAATAGAAAACCCTAAAAATATTGTAGGTTACCAGGCATCCTTGAGCTACAACCTAAAGGAGTTTCCTAGAATGATAACAAACTGGCGCCGCTGCAGGGAACAAGAGATTGAAGCTCAACTTCCCTGGGAGACGACATAGATCCATGATTTGATGATAGACAAATCTTGGACATTATTATGGTTGTAATCATCTATCTAGCGACTCCATTTATATAAGCTGGCTTCAAGAAGACCATGTACCAGAGCAAACCCAAAGGGGCCACCAGCAACACCTGTTTCAGATCCAGAATAAATTTTGAGGAAAGCTAGGGCCTTACTAAGACAGTCCAGCAATACTACACAAAAAACTACATTGGGTATTTCAAGAAATCTTTCTGCTATTATTTCTTCTGCTGAATCTCTTAATTCTGAGGAATTTTTAGATACATCAGAAAAATCTAATGGTTGGGCATCTTCAAGCACTGCTGCTTGTGAAGATCCAATCCCTGGTGACTCCACTGGGATAAGTGTACCACCACCTTATCAACAAGTATCTTCATCAGTGCTACCTTCCACAACCCTGTCGATACCCATTTCCAATATGGCTGCCCCTCAATTGACCAAGATGGAAAGGATCCTGGTAGCTAGGTATGCACCCTTAATTCTGCCAAATCCTCTCGCAGCCATGCCTACTGGGGATTATCTCAAGTATATGCCTAAGTTTATAGGGGAAGGGGATTTCACTGCTGAAGAACATCTAGAGGCTTTTTATAGCTATGCTAAAAGAATTAACATAGCACAAGAAGATGTATGGACTAGGGCTTTTGTGCAAAGCCTAGATGGCCATGCTAGGAAGTGGTTTAAGGAACTGCCTGCCGGATCAGTGCCACGCATAGAGGCCCTAGATGAAATTTTCCTAAAGCATTGGGGAGAAAGGAGGGACCTTCTCTACTATATCACAGAATTCAACAACCTGAAATGAGAAAATGAGGAGTCTATCTCCAACTTTACCAAGAGATTCAACAATATGTACAGCAATATCCCTACCGAAATTAAGCCCACTGATACCTCAGCTAGGATAACTTATGCAAATGTCTTTGACTTTGACTTTGACTTACTTCTCAGAGAAAGGAGGTATGCTTCCTTATCACTCATGCGGGATGCTTCCCTAGAAGTAGAGTCAAACATTCTTGCATCTCAGAAGGAAAAAGGGAAGATAGATAAGAAAAAGCAGCCAACGGACTATAGTGGGGCTTCGACATCAGAGAACAAGATTGACAAAATGACCAAACTGTTAGATAACTTGACTGCTGAAATGTCTAAATTGAAGGACCAAGGACATCTACCTATGAGGGGTAAAGGGCCAAATGACTTTGCTCATCGAAACCCAAATTTTGTTCCTTATAGAAGAGGAAAACCCCCAGTTCAGATTCTCATAAGGGAGAGAAATCAAGGGGAAGATCAGAGGATAAGAGCTCCATTTCAAAATGTTGTATTAGAAGAAGAGCCATAATTCATTGAAGAAGAAGGATAACCTGAAGACAATATCCACTGCATGGAGGATGAGGTGGACTATTATTTTCTGACACAGGAAGAATATGAGGAAGCCCTGATTGATGAGCAGATCACTGAAGATGTTGTCTATGAGGCTGATGGTCAGGGAGGTTACGAACTAAGGCCTAGGTTAGTTGCTCCCCTCAAGAAGAATGTTGTGCCAGCTAGAAAGGTTGTTGTTTTACCAAAGAAAGTGGTTGTCCCATCCAAAGCATTGCACAAACTAGCACCTTCAGCCACACTTGATCAAGTCCAACTCAAACCTACAGCTCTTGAGCTAAGGTTTCTAGATAGGCTGCATTATTCTTTCAACCTCGAGTTTGAAATTCAAAAATTCAAAATCCCTTTCCCTTTAATTGAGCTAATGAAGAATGATGCATTCAAAACCTCCATTCTAAATTCCCTTCAGCCCAAGGTGCACATTGACACTGACTTTGTGAACCTGCAAGATGACAAGCCTGTTGTAACCCTAGGCCCCATGATCAAATACCTAAAGGACTCATGCCCACCATTCTATATATCCTTAAACATCCATGATAAAATCCTCCATAACCGTCTGCTGGATTTAGGAGGTTCTCATAACCTAATGCCAAAGGCTGTGATGGATGAGATTGGCCTCAACATCACCAAGCCCTACCATGATTTATTCTCCTTTGACTCCAGGAAGGTCAAGTGCTTGGACCTCATCAAAGACCTTGCTGTAAACTTAACACATCTACCTTCGAAAAGCGTAATGATGGACATTGTAGTGGCCGATATTCCTCCAAAATTCAGCCTCTTGCTGTCTCAGTCATGGAGCAAAAGACTTGGCGGCACCCTTCAGATGGATCTCACATATGCCACCATTCCCATGTTTGGAGGGGATACTAAGAGGATGTACAGGGAAAATCAGCTCGTATACATTATAAGCAAGGAGAGCCACTCGGTGAATCACCCCATCTATGCAGTGGACACTGATTTTGGGTCTTGCATTTTGCAAATAGATGATAATCAACAAACATCAGTTCAGCTCACTAAACCCACCCATTAGTAGCCCGAAGAAGTAACAACAGTGATGTGGACCATGTATTTCGATGGGGCTAGCGCTCAAAGCTCAGCAGGCGCGGGTGTAGTATTGATCTCCCCGTCTAAGGAAAACATTCACTTATCTTATAAGCTTGATTTCAAAACCACTAACAACGTAGCAGAATATGAAGCCTTGATTCCAGGAGTTAAATCTGCCAAGGAGATGGGGATCATGTGCGTGAAGATTTTAGGAGACACAGACCTCATCATACAGCAGGTCAACAACGCTTTTCAGACAAAAAATATCACTTTGAAGGCCTACAGGGACGAGGTATGGAAACTCAAAGACTCCTTTATGTTGTTTGAACTATCACATATTCCTAGGGCTTTGAATCATCTAGTTGATTCCCTGGCCGTCTCTGCAAGTCTGTTTGTTCCTCCTTTACCCCCTAAGCTCAGCGATGATGTTTAGGTCAAGTACATACCCTCTCTGCCAGACAATGTAAAATTTTGCAAGGTGTTTGAGAATGATGAGGAGCTTAGTAAATTCCTATAGTTAGTAGATGAATTCTCTGACATACACATAGACCAGGAAAACCTTAACATGGAGGAATGCAAACAGCTCAAGTTAAAAGATAAAGTGACTGAGCAGAATATTGTCTAATTACCCAACAACTACATACCCCGAGGTCTAGTACCACTGGAAGAACTATTTGATCACAATGACATCCCTATGAAGCCTGCCAAATAGGAGCTAGACCCTCCTATCCAAGACCAAAACATAGCTAGCCAAAGCCATCCTAAACCGATAAATATTTCCACAGGGTTGAATGCTGATCAAAAGTCTGGATTTTGCAGCTTGATAAAAGATTTTGCTGATGTTTTTGCCTGGGATTATAGTGACATAACAACTTACGACACCAATATCATCCAGCACATAATTCCTTTGGAGAAGGACACCATTCCTTTCAAATAGAAGCTAAGACCCATTAGCCCTCTCCTATTACCAGTGATTGAAAAAGAGATCCACAAGCTCCTTAAATCCAAGATCATAGTTCCCCTCATATATTCCAAGTGGATTGCAAACCTGGTAGTGGTAATAAAGAAAAATGTAGAAATCAGGTTGTGTGTGGATTTTAGAAACTTGAACAAGTGTTCCAAGAAGTACAACTATCCACTTCTCAAGATGGAACACGTATTGTAGAAAGTATCGGGGGCTAGAGTTATGTCCTTCCTTGATGGCTTCTCTGGATACAACCAAGTTGTTGTGCACCCTGATGACCAAGAGAAGACTGCCTTTACCACCCCGTGGGGCACCTTCATGTATACTAAACTGCCATTTGGGCTAGTTTTCAGAGAGCCATGGACCAAGCTTTTGTAGGGCTAAAAGATAAATTTGTGCTGATATATTTGGATGACTTAATAGTTTACTCTCATAGCCATCATGACCACTTGCAACATTTAAGGAAGGTATTTCTGAAGTGCAGAAGGTATGGAATATCATTGAACCCCAAGAAGTCCCAGTTTGCACTCAAGGAAGGAAAGCTCCTAGGCCACATAGTCTCAGCTGAAGGTGTAAAGATCTATCCAGTAAGGGTGGAAGCAATTCAACAGCTGTCAATACCAAGGTCAAAAAGAGACATTCAATCGTTTTTAGGCAAGATAAACTTTGTCAGGAGATTCATTCCTAATTTCTCTGAGCCGGTAAAGCACATAACAGTCATGCTAAAAAGGGATGCAGAAATAAAATGGATTGACCAGGCAAGAAACTCTTTTGAAGACATTAAGAAAGCCATCATGGGGGCCCCAACCCTGATTAGTCTCGACTACACCAAGGATTTTTTCATTTTCTCTTTTGCATCTTATGACACAGTGGAAGCTGTACTATTACAAAAGAATGATGAAGGTCTTGATCATCCAATTGCTTTTTTCAGCAAAACCTTGAGAGATGCTTAGTTGAAGTATGACCTAATTGAGAAGTAGGCTTATGCTCTCATAAAATCTTTGAAGACTTTCAGAATCTACAGTTTCCGTGCAAAGGTCATTGCATATGTCCCTTCAGCTGCTGTGAAGGATGTTTTGACTCAACTTGACATTGACGGGAAGAGAGCTAAGTGGATTTCCAAACTCATTGAGTTTGATGTAGAGGTGAAACCCACCAAGTTGGTAAAGGGATTAGGTCTGGCCAAAGAAAATTGTGAACTGATGGGAATAAATTTCACATGTTTCAGATCAACAAAGGTGAAAACTATGGTAGCAGCTGAAACATAAGTAAATCAAGATCAGAATAACCGTCCATAAGTAGCTGAGAACATATCTTCATGTGAGTGGTACTTAGGTATCATTCAATTTTTGCAAAAATTAGAAGTTTCTCCTGATCTCACTCCTAACCAAGCACGAGCTCTTAAGTTGAAATCTGTTATGTTTTGCATAATTGACAAACTACTATACTGGAGGGATCAGTCTGAAATTTTGTTAAGGTATCTAGATAAAGAGGAAGCATAGCAGGTCATGCATGACTTTCATTCCAGTACATGTGGAGGCCACCACTACTAGAAAACTACAACCCACAAGATCTTAAGAGCAAGATACTATTGGACAGTCCTCTTTGTCGATGTATGCACTTTTGTAAGGGCTTGTGACCAATGTTAAAGATTTATAGGGAAGCAGCAGCTCAAATCCTTGCCCCTTAGGCCTATTACAGTGAATGGGCCTTTCCAACAATGGGGTCTGGATTTCATAGGTGAAATAAATCCATGTTCCAGTGGATAATTGATCTGGAAACAAGATCTTTGCTACTCTATGAAGTTAACATGAATTGCATAAAGAGCATGAATGAAGCTCACAAATCCATAAGAAGAGAACCAAACAGCATAGACAATACGCACATAAAGACAACAAGTTGATAATGGAGTTCGTCCAGGATGGACTACGTCTCCGGGCCTGCTTCTCAATAGGAGGGCCGATCTATAATCTCATCATGAAGGAAAAATACATGGCAATGATACAATGATACCTTGGCGACAATGGTCAGGAAGAGAACTAGTGCCCAAAACACAACAAGACTGCTTCCAGCAACTCCGAATCCTGAAGACGGTGTAAAACGAGTATAAATACTTGTACCTTCCTCTTGCAGAGCTACGCAATCTCCCTTCTTTCCTTTAGCTACAAAGTCTCCACTGCAAAGCATGCGTGGCAATGGAAATCTAGGGGGTTTATATAGTTTGGCTTGCCCCTCTTCACATTTTCCTCATGTTCTCTTTGGTTACAACAAATTTGCCTCAATGGACATGGAGTTACAACTCCTAAGTTGGTTCTCATGTGGTTGGGCTTTTTATTAAATAATAAACAAACATATTTAAAAATACCCCTTTAAAATGGCATACCCTTTTGTTGGCTTTTAATATGGTTAAAACCATATTATAATAATAACCATACAAACCCACCTTTAAAACTTTATCCCAAAGTCTGTTATGCAATATGTGGTGGCGCTCCAACCCTATGGTTATAAATACACATATATTAGGTGGCATGTAATCCGTTTGAAAATTTGTTATAAAACATGTGACCATGTGTGTTACCCTATCCGAGAGTTGATATCACGTGGGTCGTCCACTCCAACGTGATTTTTGTGGGTTGGACTTGTAACAAACTCCCCATGGGATTGGTACCTTGTCGCATTGAAAACCATGGGTTGGGGCTTGCCCCGACCCTTTTTTGCGCCGATATAAACTTCCTCAAGTTTAAAAACAAGAACCTAACCACACATACCAAGAATCACACGTAGCCCGACTAGTGAAGGTGCTCAGCATTCTTTGTAGAGGTCAAGGGGTCGAACCCCGCGGAGGCCATAATTTTGTATTAGATTTATTGGCCAATCCCATGCTTCCACGTGGCGGCATGGGATTGGTCCACCTCATGCCCAGTCAACGTGCATTCAACTGCCAAGTCACTGCCCGTACTGCCACATGTTCAATCTCCATTGTTCCGTGCGTACATGCCATGTCAGCTTGTCCGTACTGTATGGATGCCATGTGTCACCCTGCTAGCAGTGCCACATGGCACCCCCATTTTGCCAATTTTCATGTTTCATCAATACAACAGAACGCGATAAATTTCTCATACAGAGTCCGTTTGAGGTGAAACGAACGTTGTTGGAATCCTCTCGACGAGCCCTTCGATCTGGTGTCGGTTTTTCTGAGATTGGAGGACTTAAAATTTTTTTGCCTTCTTGGATCCTCCTGGATCAACAACATAAATGGATCTTAGTAGCCACTGACTACTTTACCAAATGGATAGAAGCAGTACCCACCAGAAATGCCACTCATCAAGTCATCATGAAATTTTTATATGAGAACATATTCAACAGGTTTGGTTTCCAAGTAAGGTTTCCCAGACGGTCGACTCTTGAAGAAGCCATGCAACGGGCTCCACCTCAAGAGATTCTATGCCTGATATAACCACTATGAGTCCCTTATAGTGTAGTTTTCTCCCTTTTTGTTTTGCAACATTTTTACCACAAATCAAAGACCCCCATTAAGGGGAAGCACCATTAGATGCTAATCCAAAGTCACCTGGAACCAGTTCGAGACACCTCTCACACGTCCGAGCTCAAATTTCCATTTCCTTATGAGACGATCATCTCATGTTTAATAAAGAAATTTCAGGACCGTTTCCCAGAAGTCACCTCGATTTACGAGCCACAATATGAGGATGCAAGTGTCTAGGGACCTGTACTTGTATCACTATTGCCTACCGCTAGTCATGCGGGTTGTCGAGCCACCGCCCATTAAGGGTTACCATTTTTCTTCTTGTTTTGTATTTTAACACATAGTTGTCTTCTTTATCCACTGAACCTTACGCGGACCTTTGGACCATTGTCCACAAAACGATTTATTTTTCTTGCATGTATTTGGCATATAAATGCCCCCGAACTTGTACTCACATCGCATGTAGTCAAGTCCATCCACCACAACTCACACATATCTTTCCTGACCTTTGTTCGAGAGCCACCTCGGTTTGCATGCCTCTGCTGCACTGACTCGTGAGCCTCTGCCGAGATCTATTTCGCGCATGTATTTATATGTTTGAGAGCCTTCTGCTCTGTCCATACTGCGTGGACGACCTTTGGACCACTGTCCACCGTCCCGACATGGGGTACCCCCTGTGCCACCGCAATCAGTTGACCATACTAAAGTTTTGTTTAAGCTCTTTTCTGACTCCTAAAAACAATGAAAATATAGCCGAGCGCAGCTGCTTCCTTTCCTGCTCAATAAAGTATACGAAAGGGCATCTACATCGCCTCATTTACCTCCTTTTGCGGACTAGGTAGACCATCAAATGAAAAGGACCACCTTAACATATTCAAGCCAAGAATGTTCCCCTTTGCATACTTTTATACTTTCTCGGGCATATGAGCCGCACTTTACGAAAAAGCTCACCGCGAGTTGTCATTAAGCTCGTTTCCAGCCTTCTCATCAAGAAAATATTGTCGAGCAAACTTAGTTTCATTCATGCTTGTAAAAGTATCTGAATGACCATCCAGTCATTATAGATTTAACCTTTTCCGGCTTGGTTGGACTACTAATGGTAAAGAAGTCTCTCATCCCCTGCAGGATGGGCGAGTTCTCCTATGTATACTTTTATCATTTTTCGGGCACATGAGACTACCAATGAAAAAGAGCTCCAATTGGAGTCTTCTTCGTGCTTTCAGACTCTCTAAAATTGAAAGCACCATCAAGCATTTACTTTCTCGGGCTCACCCAAAATCCATGAGATCGTACCACAATGGTGTCCCTAGACACCACCCCATAGAAAACAGCTTGGCAACATGCCCACTACAGGTCGCCTTTGTTTAGAGTACTCTGCAATGTGTCTTCCTTGGACCCCATCAATACAAAAAGTGTCCAACTCCTCCAAGTATTTCCCATATGCAGTGACATTCCCGGTATTACAGCTATGATCCCATTCCCATGAGTTAGTTTCATTTGCTGCCTAGTCCGCCCTACCGTCATATTCTGAACAAAGGAATTTTGAGTCTACCATACTCCCCCTGCGCTTGTTCAATTCTTTCCCTCCCCCTCCATCCCCCTCCCATTCAGTGGGTCAGTCCATAGATTGTCTCACATCTTTTGGTTATCTCTCTCGCGCCTCTAGTCAAGGAAACACCATTGCCTTGACCTGGGGCAGGTCTCCCTCTGTCGATGACAACACACATATTCCAAAGGATAGACCCAGAGGTCCCTCTACCTTGGTTTCATTAACATCATTGATGAGTTCCTTGGACCACTTGAGAGGAGTCCTTAGTGCATCTCGGGATGGTTGTTTCTCACGTGCTCGAATACAACTACATCATCGCATTGTTGAGATTCGTACAGGGTTTGGTCCGTGCAGTATTTGGTCGAAGACCCCGGATGTCACTTGACTCTAGAACATTGATGAGTCTATTTGAGGGAACTAAACATGTTATGTCCCTTGTGATTGTCGGGTTGCCTTGGAGACAGTGTTTAGAAGCCCCAGCTGTGCTTCTATATAGATTTATGATTGATGCAACATACTTGTACCATAGAGACTTTGACTCTCAATCAGTGAGTCCATACAACTATGTACCATCCCAGATCTAGCAGGCCATCAGTCATGAAGATATAACATTCCATGAGAATTCCATGGGTCCAATGTACCAGTTCTTCATATCAGTATTGTATTCAACCTCACATTGAGACAACCATTATTGTATCATTAGTTATATATGATATGCTCTTGTATTTTAGAGCATAGATCAAGTTAATCTTTTGACATTGTCACAAGCATGGGGATTCCCACCTTGTCCATATACATGTCACACATTATTCGTATCTCACCCATTGATGGGAACCATATTAATACAAAAACCAAAAGCCACCATGCCCCAGCCCCGGAAGCACCACCTCTATGCAGCAAATCCTATGATGTCCGTCGGCCATACGATGAGCTTTTGCCCTCACACATCAAGGGGCAATATATTAACCTGGAAAATCCCTCACTCAACTCTACATGGCCTACTTCACCCATGATAAATCGTCGTATCACTCCATTAGACCCCCACACCCCCAAAAAGGCTTAAGAATGAAGAAAAGGGCTTAAAAACCCCAAAAAGGAGCATAAGCAACTCTCCTAGGGGCTAAAACCCCTCAAAGGAGCCTAAAACCCTAAAAGGAGCTAAAGTTATGGAAAAAGGGGCTAAAGCCTTGACTAAGGGCTTAAAACCCTAAAAGTCCCCAAGAAAGCTATAAAAGAAGGGGTGGGGGTCACTCTCAAACAAATCCTCTCTTGCATACTGTTATGCTGCCTGTGGATGCCTCAAGACTCTTTGCCTCTGAAGCCACCCACATCCCCGTCTCTTCCACCCATCTTCCCCATAGAGCCATAGCTCCTCCATTGCTAAGTGAGATAGGGAGGTGCTTCTTCCAACTAGGGCATGGTGGCCCATTTCACCAAAGGAGAGGTATAAACTAGTTTTGCTTATGTATTTACTTTAGTAGCTTGGTTTATTCTAACCAATATTTGTTTGCAGGTTTGCTTCTTATCTTGTTTTGCAAGTTTATTTCTGTTTAATAGTTGTTTGAAGGTTATTGGAAGCGAAACCCTAACCATTGTTTGCAGGGGGGTTCTCCATCTTTGATTTTCTTTCTGTGTAGTTTCATTTCAGTTTTTCTTTCCTGCATTTCTCCACACAGAAACCTACCCTTCCATCCTATAGACGGAAGGGATCCATTCCTGCCCCTGTAGCAGGGATTTCAGGGATTTCTCCTTGCTACAAGGGCAGGAATGGATCCGTTCCGTCTATAGGACGAAAGGGTAGGTTATTGTGTGGAAATGCTGAAAATAAATGGATAGAAAGCAAAGACAGAATAGAAAGACAAGAAATGGCCGTGAGCCCCGCTGTAAATAAGGTTAGGGCTTTGCTTCGAGAACCTGTAAACAACTATTAGAGACAATAAACCTACAAAAATATGTTAGAAATAAACTTGCAAGAAGAATATGAAAACCTACAAATAAGCTATGGGTTAAACAAAAGAAAGGAAATGAAACAAAACACACAAGTATACCTCTTCTTTGGTGTAATCGGCCACCATACCCTGGCTGGAGGAAGCACCTCTCTATCTCACTTAGCAATGGAGGAGCTATGGCTCAATGGGGAAGATGAGTGGATGAGAGGGGGATGTGGGTGGCTTGAGAGTCAAAGGATCTCAAGGTATCCATGGGCAGCAAAACAGTATGCAAGGGAAGAGTTGTTTGAGAGTGACACCCACCCCTCCTTTTATAGTTTTTTGGGGATTTTTAGGGTTTTAAGCCCTTGGTCAGGGCTTTAGCCCCTTTTTGGGGATTTTAGCCCCTTTCGCCCTAACTTTAGCTCCTTTTAGGTTTTTATGCTCCTTTGATGGCTTCAGCCCCTATGGGAGTTATTTAAGCTCCTTTTTGGGGATTTTAAGCCCTTTTACTCATTTTTAAGCCTTTTTGAGGGTGTGGGGGTCTAATGGGTTGTTACGAACGTCGTGTATGGGTGTCCTTGGGTGGTGTAGGCAATGTACAGTTGAGTGAGTGATTTTTTGGGTTAACAAATTTCCCACTGATGGGTGAGGGTAGGAGCTCATCGTATGGCCGACCATTCCCCCCCATACGGCGAGTGGCCAACAACGCCACAGCTAGAGCTGCTGTCAGCTATAGCATTATGGACGACTTGGCCCAAACACCAATAGCCATGTCCACTCTGGAGGTACTGAAAATGTGCCCAACGTAGCGAAAAGCGTTACTGCCCGCCCTTGGGGCTTGGGGCCGTAGACCGCTCCGACTCCAAATTGATCACATTCGACACGGAGAATGGAGAACTGCACATGCCATCCACCATCACCTTCCAAATCAAAGTATCTATCCGAAATTTGGTCATGCATTGGTGCATAGTGGATGAGGGGGAATCCACGTGCGTTATGTCCACCCTATCCTGACAGAAACTTGGATCCCCAATTCTACAACCATCCTCCACAACTCTGCGGGCTTATGATGGCCATCCCACCAAATACCAAGGAATCCTCCCCCGTGTCCCCATCACATTAGTCAGGAAGACATTGTTGATTGACATAGAGGTCGTCAACACTCAACTGGACTATAACCTTTTCCTCGGAAGAAGTTATATGTACGCCATGAGAGAGGTCACATCAACTGTCTTCCATCTCATGTTGTTCCCTCACGAAGGGAAGATCGTGACGGTTGATCAACTCACTTATCACGATCCGTAAGGGTTAACGGCACCCGCCAACGTTATCCCTACCATCACCACTGTTAGTGCTAGAAATTGTTCCCAGACTATAAGAGAACAAGCCAACACAATCTCAATAACCACAATAAAATAAAATAGGGTTTTCTAGGGGTTTCAAGGTTTTTTGGTTGAGCAGTTTGAATACAAGACGGAAAACATTCATAAAATGAAAGTAAACACTAAATCATGAGCCTTTGAATGACTGAGATGTATAACACATAAGCCATAATCCAACAGAAAACACAATATTGAATTTCACCCATAGTTAGCAAGCATTCCAAGCATAAAAACATTAAACAAGAGATGAATATACCAGCTGAGTAATTAACACAAATTATAAATGAAACCGGTCAATAATCTGAAGGGAATATAGTGCATATATTTCATAGTTCAGTCTTCAAAAAACACATAAGAGTTTTTACTTAGCTCATAAACAAAGTATGATAGCCTCCCCTTGTCAGCAAAAAATCGAACCCATTGTCTTCTTTCAGACATACATTTATCCTATTCTTCAAAATCAGTTGAATAATTGAATCCTAATTGTTTTAAGACTAGCTATCGAATAGTTCAATCTAAATCATCCTTACAAAAATAAAATAACTTTTCAAACTTAACTAATAACTAATTTTCTTGACTAACTTTACAAATCTTTAGCTGCTTCAGCTAGTAAAGTAATTCCTTCCAAGGCTTGAGCTTTCTTTCTCGCCTTCAATTGGTTTGTCTCCATGTCTGCAATCCTCCTTGTTAGCTCTTCATTATGCTGTTGCAGGTCCTGGATGGTCTGCTTTAACTCTGTGAACCGACTTTCAGTTTGCCTTTTCCTTTTAAGAATCAATACATTTGTGTCTTGATATTATCTGCATCCCTTCCGGTTCCATGGTATTTTCAGTTTCTTATAGATTTATTCATCTTCTTTCATAAACTCTGTGGAGGTTACATGAAGCTTTGGATGTTATTTATTTTCAATACTGCAATGAAATTCTTCTTCAACCATCTCCCTCTTCTCTAAACAAGAACTCTTTACCTCACTTTGTTGCTGTTCTTGAAATATTTGATTTCAAATCTCTAGAAATATATCGGAAATTTTAGTATCAGTCATGACAGATTTTCCTTTTGATTCTATTGGGTTTTTACCTTTATTTCCATCTTCACTATCATCCACTTTCTCTTCAGATGATGAATCCTCTATTACTGTAACATGGCTTTGCTTCTACTCCTCAATATCTTCTTTTACATCTTGAATTGATTCTATAGGTAAAACTTCTACAACAGGCTCAGCTTCTTTCATTTAGGACTGTAAAATATTGCTTTCCTTATTATTAACTCGCTGTCCCAATTCAAAGTTTTTATTTTCCTGATTTGAAGCTTTTCCTGGTTTATCATTTTCTTCATCCTTAATTGTTACCTTTTTTCTAAGCTTCTTAAGCAGAGTTTGACCTTTATCTAATTGTCTTCTCTGAGACTGTTCCTCCTGATCAGTCTTGAAACCTGACCAAAAAATGAAATGCTCCCAAGTATTTTCCCTTTTCTACAATACAATACTTATGATCAGCTTAATGAGTCCATGGTGGAAAATTGATTGCTTTGTATGATCTTGGTGCTCTTACACCCTGCATGACATCTTTTGTAAGCTTTTCAAGAAGAAGAAAGGTAGGTTCATTTTAGACTCATTACTGAGATGCTGGAGGAACCTAAAGTGATATTTGAAAAAAAAGGCAAATCTATCCTCATAGGTGACATAGCTCTGCAAAACTTTAATAGGCTCAATCCACTCAGGTTTAAAATTTTTAATTGGAACACCTTTTCCCCAGTCTGCAACTACACTAGGAAGCAAGTATATTTGAGCATTAAAGGTGAAAGGAACCTTTTTGAACTAGAACTCTCCTTCATCCAAAATCCCTGTTGCTTCAGCTATTAACTCTCTAGTTAATTTGAACTTCAAGGTGTCAAAAGACACTATATCTTTGTCTAAACATTGAACAAATTTGTATCACACCTCTGAATGATGACCTTCAATCCTTTCGAAGAACATTAACCATCCTGCATCTGCAAACAACTGTGCATAATCTGGAAAATTATTTACCCAGCTTAAGTATGAGGGTTCTATCCTGTTGGTTTTTCCACTCCTTTTCATATTTACTATGGTTAAACAGCTTCTGTTAACACACCACAGTCTGACTGTCTTCAAATCTTAACAAACTGGCCTAGAATACAGTATAGGGACCTCCAAAAGGCTCTACTCTGAATTCCTCTGTTTAAATGATGAATAATTTAAATGCATTGGTTAATAATTCATCATTTAACATGGATTAGGTCTAAAACTAGTATTCTGCCTTCGAATCTGTCATTAGTCATTTCTTCAGAAAAAGCCCCAAATTAAAAAAAAAACCCTGGTAATGGCACATAGACTACCTGTTAAGATGACCAATTCGAATGCTGGAAAATGGTTATTTCAATTGTCAGGTGTCAAATTGCATGCTCCACCTTTCTCTGACCGCTTAGACCATTCTAGCTAACTGCTCCTACAAGCCCTAATTCTCGCTCAGTTTAAAAATCCCGATTATCAAGCACTGATTTCTCGCCACGATCTTCAATTACTCTTCGTGCAATTCAAATAAAAACATCATTCCATCCATCTTTGTTCCATTATACTCTGCTATCATTATTATATCTGCTTCTGCAAGCGACCGCCATGATTGCGCCTTCATGATAATATTCCACTTGTTTTAGTGATTAAGCTGTAGAAGACACGTATCAAATCCATCACACAATGTGATTGACATCTAAGGTGTGAGAATCCCGAAGAAATCGAACCAAAAACTGATGATTTTAGCTTGCGCGGCTTTCTTATAGCACTCCTGTGTAACTTTTTTCTGGCTTGCGCTACAGGAATCCCTGTTTTATGATTTTTTTAACCAAAACTCCAAACAAAGTGTTGTTTTTTGGTAGATAACTTTAAGTAAGGTCTTATGATATTTTGTTAGAACCTTGCAAAAATATATACATCCTATAAGCCCATAAAAACCATGAAATTAATTAAGTAAAGCAAAAATTAAAAAGAAAACTTGTTAAATCAACTATAAACATAAGGCTAAAATCAAAGTATTTTAAAAGAAACCAAGGTCAAAAATTTAAAGCAATAAGAAAAACCATATTTTTAAGACAAGCAAATGGTTCAAAAATAGAAAACAAAAACAAGCTATAACAACCACCATTGAGCCATAAGGGACGACCACTCACGCCAATGTCGTCCCTACAATCAACACCATGGTTGACAACACAACAGCCTCCCCATTGTTGAATGTGGGTCCTGGGTTGTTTTCCGATATCACCATGACGGCTCCTTTCCCCTTAGTGTCACCACCACTGACACAAAATGAGACTGTGGACTTGTGCATGGTCTCATCCAGCACCTCTGCACCTAAACAACAACCGCAGCCACAGCCCTAACCCCAACCACAACATCGTCTACAGCCGCAACACCAACAGTAGCCGCAACATCATCCACAGTAGCAGCATTACGTGCAGCCGCAACCATAACCTCGCCCCCACATACAACCATCAGGGAGTTATCTGGGGTCATCTCTAGTCCATAAGATTACCTTCCTCTTTCCCTCGCTTGGTGTCATGAGAAAGTCGGTAATGGCCACCTTAAGCCTACCCAAATTTACATTAGGAATTTCGGTGTGGTATCTTGATCCACCAGCTCAACCACCAATGCCCCAGGTTGTTTAAACCCTGGTTCAACCCATTGTAGTTGAGTTTCACCCTCCACCCGGCCCGCAAAAGCCAACCATCGCACCCGCACCTGCACCGCCCCACCCAAAAAAGGGTTAGGGGTAAGAATGCGAAACCTACTGTAGAACCATGACAAGTCCCACCTTGCGCCATCTACGAGCAACAGGGACACCCAACTTAGAATTGCCTTGAAATACCAATGATCCGTGCGCATTTGGATGCCATGGATACAAATGAAAACATCCCCGTGGTCGAACTCCCAACTGCGCTGATAGTCAGCAACAAGGCATTGAGAACAAACCATGGTTGCACCCTTTGTGGATTGTATGGACACTATTCTCACCATTTCCAAGACTTGCCTCAATTTTGAATCGCTTTAGCTGATCTCCATCAACATTCCCTTGAATCTGAGATCACCCTGATCAAAGAAGTTCACCCCACCTCTTTCTTTAGACACCATGTCCATTTACATGATGTCCAGTTCTATCGACCCTAACCTCTCCACCTCCAATGACGGTCCATCAGACCTGTCTCTCCGTTGCTTCCGCAACTATGAGGAGATACTTGAAGCCCTAACTACCCTAGAATACCCATGGGATGACATGAACCACCATTCATTCTTCCTCCCCGAAGAACTTGTGTCACCGTCCGACCGGTTTTCTGTGGAAACCAAGGATTTCATTCATGGGAAAGTCGACTGGTTCAAGAAACCCATCCCGGCACCAGACGCCTTCGAAGAAGGGAACATGGCCAACATCTTTCCCACCGTCAAAATCAACATCTCAACCAATCCTGAGATTGTTGAAGAAACCATGCTGGGGGCATCTTACTCCCTGGAAGAAGTTGTTGCCTACAAAGTTCTCTTCCAAGAATTCCACGACATCTTTGTTTGGTCTTACACTGAAATTCCCGGGATAGATCCATCCATCGTGGAACACCACATCGACAGATGGCCCGATGTGGCCCCAGTACGGAAAAAGCAACAACCCATCCATCCTTCCAAAGTGGTTGCGGTTAAAGCCAAGATAGAGAAACTTCGCACAGCCGGATTCATCTACCCCATTTCCTACACTACTTGGGTTTCTAATCCTGTTCCCGTGAAAAAAAAAGGGTACCATTCACATTTGCACAGACTTCCAAGACCTCAAAGGGGCATGTCCCAAAGACAACTTCCCAACACCCTTCATTGATCAGATCATCGATGCATGCACCGGACATGAGGCCTTTTCCTTCATGGACGGATTTTTTGGCTATAACCAAATCTAGATCCAGAAAAAAGACCGTTACAAGATGACATTCAAAACCCCATGGGGCACATTCACGTATCGAGTCATGCCCTTTGGCCTGAAAAATGTTGGAGCCACCTTGCAGCGCGCCATGACACATTGTTTCCATGACCTCAACCACATTACGTTGGTTTGTCTGGACAACCTCATTGCACAGTCACAGAAACAAACACAACACATAGACAACCTGTGACAAGTCTTCTTGTGATGTCGCAAGTATGAAATCTGTGTGAACCCTTTTAAGTGTGTTTTCTATGTCCCAAAAGGGTTCACACGGATTTCATACTTGCGACATCGCAAGAATAATTGTCACAGGTCATCTATGTGTTGTGTTTGCTTCTGCGACCATGCAATGAGGTTGTCCAGACAAACCAACATGATGTGGCTAAGGTCATGGAAACGGTGTGTCATGGAGTGCTGCAAGGTTGCTCCAGCATTTTTCAGGCCAAAGGGCATGACTTGATACGCGAATGTGCCCCATGGGGTTGTGAATGTCGTCTTGTAACGTTATTCTTTTCAGATCTGGATTTGGTTATAGCCGAAAAATCCATCCATGAAGGAAAAGGCATCATGTCCAGCGCATACATCGATGATCTGATTGATGATGGGTGTTGGGAAGTTGTCTTTGGGACATGCCCCATTGAGGTCGTGGAAGTCTGTGCAAACGTGAATGATACCCTATTTTTTGTTCACGGGAACAGGATTAGAAACCCAAGTAGTGTAGGTAATGGGGTAGATGAAGCCGGCTGTGCGCAGCTTCTCTAACTGCGGCCACTTTGGAAGGATGGTTGGGCCGTTTTTTTTCCATACTGGGGCCACATCGAGCCATGTGTTGATGTGGCATTCCATTATGGATTGATCTAACCAGGGCATTTCAGTGTAAGACCACGCAAAGATATCACGGAATTCTTAGAAGAGAGTTTTGTAGGCAACAACTTCTTTCGGGGAGCAAGATGCCCCCAACATGATTTCTTCAACAATCTTAGGATTGGTTGAGATGTTGATTTTGACAGTGGGAGAGATGTTGGCCATGTTCCCTTCTTGGAAGGTGTCTGGTGTCAGTATGGGGTTCTTGAACCAGTCGACTTTCCCATGAATGAAATCCTTGGTTTCCAGGGAAAACTCGTCAGACTGTGACACAAGTTCTTCAGGGAGGAAGAAAGAACGATGGTGCATGTCGTCCCATGGGTATTCTGGGGTGGTTAGGGCTTCAAGTATCTCCTCATCATTACGGAAGCAACAGAGAGACAGGTCTAATGGACCGTCGTTGGAGGTGGAGAGGTTAGGGTCAGTAGAACTGGACATCATGTAAATGGACATGGTGTCCGAAGAAGGAGGTGGGGGTGGACTTCTTCGATCAGGGTGATCTCATATTCAATGGAATGTTGATGGAGGTTGGCTAGAGCGATTCAAAATTTAGGCAAGTCTTGGAAATGGTGAGAATAGTGTCCATACAATCCGCAAAGGGTGCAAGCATGGTTTGTTCTCAATGCCTTGTTTCTGACTATCGGCGCAGTTGGGAGTTCGACCACGAGGATGTTTTCGTTTATATCCATTGCATCCAAATGCGCACGGATCATTGGGATTTCAAGGCAATTCTGATTTGGGTGGCCCTGTTGCTCACAGATGACGCAAGGCGGGACTTGTCATGGTTCTGCGATAGGTTTCACATTCTTGCCCCTAGACCTTTTTGGGTGGGGCGGTGTGGGTGCGGGTGCGACGATTGGCTTTTGCGGGACGAGTGGAGGGTGAGACTCGACTGCAATGGGTTTCATTGGGGTTAAAACAACTTAGGGCATTGGTGGTTGAGCTGGTGGATCAAGATACCACACCGAAATTCCCAATGGAAAGTTGGGTAGGCTTAAGGTGGCCATTACCAGCTTGCTCATGACACCAAGCGGGGGAAAGAGGAAGGTAATCGTATGGACTGGAGATGAGCCCAGACAACTCCCTGATGGTTATATGTGGGGTTGAGGTTGTGGTTGCGGCTATGAATAATGCTGTTGCTGCGGATGATGTTACGGCTGTTGTTGGTGTTACGTCTACGGACGATGTTGTGGTTGTGGTTGGGGTTGCGACTGCGGTTGTTGTTTGGGTGCAGAGGTGCTGGATGAGACCATGCACAAGTCCACAGTCTCATTTTGTGTCGGTGATGGTGACACTAAGGGGAAAGGAGCTGTCATGGTGATATCGGCAAACAACCCAGGACCCACATTCAACAATGGGGAGGATGGTGTGTTGTCAACCATGGTGTTGATTGCAGGGACGACATTAGCGTGTGTGGTTGTCCCTTAGGGATCAATGGTGTTGATGATAGGGATAACGTTGGCGGGTGTCATTAACCCTTGCGGATCATGAGAAGTGAGTTGATCAACCGTCATGATATTCCCTTTGTGGGGGAACATCATGAGACAGAAGATAGTTGATGCGACCGCTCTCATGGCGTACATATAACTTCTTCCGAGGAGAAGGTTATAGTCCAGTTCAGCATTAACGACCTCTATGTCGATCATCACTATCTTCTCGGCTAATGTGATGGGGTCATGGGGGAGGATTCATTGGGATTTAGTGGGATTGCCATCATAATCCCGCAGAGTTGTGGAGGATGGTTGCAAAAATGGGGATCCAAGTTTCTCCTAAACCAGGGTGGACATAACGCACGTGGATGCCCCCTCATCCACTATGCACCAATGCACGACCAAATTCTGGATAGACACCGGGATTTGGAAGGCGATGGTGGATGGCATGTGTGCTTCTCCATTCTCCGTGTTGAATGTGATCAACTTGGATTTGGAGGGGTCTACGGCCCCAAGAGCGGCTAGTAACGCTTTCTGTTGCGTTGGGCACGTTTTGAGTACCTCCAAAGCGGACATGGCCGTTGGTGTTTGGGCGAAATCATCCACAATGCTATATTTGACAGCAGCTCTAGCTGTGGCGTTGTTGGCCACTCGACGTATGGGGGGGCGAGGGAAAGGGAATAACTAAAGAGGTGCATTGACTGATTTTGACATAGATGTTGTTGATGTGTCAGCAGGTTTGGTGGTGGTACCGTACTGATTCCGTCTAGTTTCTAGGTTAACCTCTTCAGTCGTCATGGCTAGCATGTGGTGGACACCTATTTCTGTCATGGGAGGTGCCCCCGGAGCATTGGGATTAGCCCAGGGAAGGGTTGCGGTTGCCATCAATCCTTGGACTGGTAGTGGGTTCTGAAGCACCATGGGGGGAGGTCCTTGTGGTGTCGGGTTAGGTTGGGCTTGGTTCGTAGCGTTGGCGGCCTGTTGGGCCTCATTCTGAATGGCCTGCTTAGCGCAACCCATGAGGGGACACTCCAATGTGTAGTGCCCATAGACCTCACAAAGTGTGCACGCTTGGTTTGTGCGGAATGGGGCGTTGCGTCTAGGTGCATTTGGTCATGGGGGATTTTGGGCGGGTTGATTTGCTGCGACATTGTTGGGAGGGTTTGGTTGTTGACCGCATCCTTGCAGTTGGTTATTAGCTTGGTTCTGAGGTTGATTACTTCTAGATTTCCCTTGTTGATTGTTGGGGGCAGGCTGGTTGGGACGATTTTGTTGTGCAAATAGTTGTCCTAACAGAGTGGGTTGAGTAGGGGTGGGGGCTTGAACCGCTTGCACTAGTGGTGCATAATAAATTTGGGTGGGCTGCAGTGCCACAAATGTGGGAATTTTCCCTGCGTACTGCTGTGTTGGCCATGCCATGGCCTGATCCTGCTACGATGGCGTAAGTTGTGCATAGGAAGTTGTTGCTCCAGACTAGGACATCATTCTGACGTAGTCCAAAGTTTGGTTTTGGTAAGAAACACTAGTAGTGTTGCTTGGTTGTGGTGGAACTGCATGTGGTGTCGGACGGTGCTGTGGTTGTTGGGAAACTGAGCCTATGATGCCATATGCAGCATGGGATGCCCCCGGTGCATCCTGGTAGGAGGTACCCGGACGAGGAGCGACTGGAATGACCGTGTACAGGTATCTAGATTGAGCATAGATTAGGTCAAACTGTTGGGATTTCAGTATGGCCTCCTCTTCGGATTGAGGACATTTGGATGTGATGTCCTTTGCTATGGGCGGGAGCAAGGTTTTGAGAAACCAATCCAAAAATATCATGTCGTCAAGTTGGATCTTACACAAACTATGATGTCACTACCACTCATGGATGTGGTCGGTTATATGTGTCGCAGTGCTCTAGCAGTAGGATAACAGGATCTCCACCCCTTCGTCATATCGGATGGGTGACGCTAAGTAGGCCATTCAGAACGAGGTTCAACAGGCCGCCAACGCTACAAAATAAGCCCAACCCAACCTAGCACCACAAGGACCTCCTCCTATGGTTCTTCAGAACCCATTACGATTCCAAGGATTCATGGAAACCGCACCTCCTCCCCAACCCAATCCCAACACTCTAGGGGCACCTCCCATGGTCGAAATAGATGTCCACCACCTACTAGCCATGTCGACTGAAGAGGTCAACCTACAAACCAGATGAAATTAGTATGGAACCACCACCAAACCCACTGACACATCAGTGGCATCCATGTCCAAATCAGTCAATGCACCTCTTCAGTTACCCCCTTTCCCCCGCCCCCCCATAACCTGAGTTTCCAATAATGCCATGGTTAGAGCTGCTGTCAGCTATAGCATCATGGATGATTTGGCCCAAACACCAACGGCCATGTTCGCTGTGGAGGTACTCAAAACATGCCCAACACAGTGGAAAGCATTACTAGCTTCCCTTGGGGCCGTAGACCCCTCTGACTCCAAACTAATTACATTCGACACGGAGAATGGAGAATTGTGCATGCCATCCACCATCGCCTTCCAAATCCTGGTGTTTATCCGGAACATGGTTGTGCACCAATGCATAGTAGATGAGGGGGCATCTACGTGTGTTATGTCTACCCTAGTCTGGAAGAAACGTGGATCACCAATTCTACAACCATGCTCCACAACTCTATGGGCTTATGATGGCCATCGCACCAAAGACTAAGGAATCCTTCCCCATGTCCCCATCACATTAACCGGGAAGACAGTTCTGATTGACATAGAGGTTTTCAACGCCCAATTGGACTATAACCTCCTTCTCGGAAGAAGTTATATGTACACTATGAGAGCAGTCACATCAACTGTCTTCCATCTCATGATGTTCCCCCATGAAGGGAAGATTGTGATGGTTGATCAACTCACTTATCATGATCCGCAAGGGTTAACGACACCCGCCAACGTTATCCCTACCATCACCACCATTGAGCCACCAGGTACGACCACACACGCCAATGTTGTCCCTACAATCAACACCATGGTTGACAAGACACCAGCCTCCCCATTGTTGAATGTGGGCCCTAGGTTGTTTGTCAATACCACCATGACAGCTCATTTCCCCTTAGTGTCACTGCCACCGACACAAAATGAGACTGTGGACTTGTGCATGGTCTCATCTAGCACTGCTGTGCCCAAACAACAACCGCAACTGCAGCCCCAACCTCAACCACAACACTGTCCACATCCGCAACATCAACAGCAGCCGCAACATTATGCGCAACCGCAACCGCAACCGCACCCCCACATACAACTAGCAGGGATTTATCTGGGCTCCTCACCAGTCCATACAATTCCCTTCCTCTTTCCCCTGCCTGGTGTCATGAGCAAGTCAATAATGGCCACCCTCAACCTGCCCAACTTTACATTAGGCATTCCAGTTTGGTATCTTGATCCACTAGCTCAACCATTGATACCCCAGGTAGTCTTAACACCTGTGCAGCCCATTACGGTCAAGTCCCATCCTCCACCCGGTCCACAAAAACCAACCACCGCACCTGCACCTGCACTGCCCCACCTAAAAAGGGCTAGGGGAAAGAATGCGAAAGCTACTACAGAACCTCGGCAGATCCCTCCTTGCACTGTCTACAAGCAATAGGGCCATCCAACTCAGAAATGCCCTGAGATCCCAATGATTCACACACATTTGGACTCCATGGATACAAACGAAAACCTCCCCATGGTTGAACTTCCAAGCGCGCCAACAGTAAAAAACAAGTCACTGAGAACAAACCATGCTTGCGCCCTCTGCGATTTGTATGGACATTATTCTCACCATTACCAAGAATTTCCTGAGTTTTGAATGGATTTAGCCGACCTTCGTCAACATTACCTTGAGTCTAAGATCACCCTGATCGAAGAAGTTCACCCCCCACCTCCTTCTTCAGACACCATATCCATTTACATGATGTCCAGTTCTATAGACCCTCTTGTCTCCACCATCACCAATGGTCCATCAGACCTATCTCTTCCGTTGTTTTCGCAACTGCAGCTGCAACCTCAGTCGCAACCTCAAACTCAATTACCAGGGAAACAGTGGGGTTCATTCCCAATCAACATTTTCCTTTTCCTTTTCCTGCTCCCTTTCCTTTTCCTACTGTCTGAGATCGTGAGTAATTCTATCTTGGAAACCCACAATCTACAAGATTTCACACTAGGAGATCTTGTGTGGTACCTTCAACCACCTACCATACCTCTGAGGTCCCAAGATGTGTTGACTCATGTCCAACCAATTGAGATGATGTTGCACCTACCTTTAGGTCCATCAAAGACTCCTTCTATCTCCAGGACTGCCCTTCTTCCTCCAACAGAGACTGGAGGCATGGCCACAAAAACCACAACCAATACCATTTACATGATCTCTAGCACCAGTTTCCCTTCTGTCTCGTCGGCTGTGGAAGATCCACCTGATCTATCTCAACACCACTTACGCGATGACGGAGATATATGTAAGACCGCCTTATGTTTTACCCCATTCCCTTTAAACCATAGTTTGTAATTGGTTCTTCCCATAAAAGACCAGATTCCGTCATCCCACCTTGCCAATGACCTTCATCTCGGCAAGGGGGCATACCTCTTCACTGACTCAGATGGTCGAATCTCGAAGAACCCTCGCTACGGGCTCTACCTCAAGAGATTTTACGCTTAACATCACCAATGAGTCGCTTCATTTTCTTTTCTTGTTTTTTTTCAATGTTTTTTAACACAAGCCAGGGGCAGCACCATCAGGTGCTAATCCAAAGTCACCCGAAACCGGTTCGAGACACCTCTCACACCTCCAGGCTAAAATTTCCATTTCCTTATGAGATCATCATCTCATGTTTAACAAATAAATTTTGAGACCATTTCACGGAAGCCACCTCAATTTACGAGCCACAGCATGGTGATGCAAGTGTCTGTGGACCTGTACTTGTATCACTCTCCCCTACCACTATTCATGTGGGTTTTCAGGCCACTGAACGTTAAGGGACAATATTTTCATTTTTGTCTTGCATTTTAACACATAGTTGTCTACGTCATCCACTGCACCTTATGCGGACCTCTGGACCATTTTCCATAAAATGATTTATTTTTCTTGCATGTATTTGGCATATAAGTGCCCCCGTACTTGAACTCTCATCAGATGTAGTCAAGTTCGTCCACCGAAACTCACACACAACTCTCCTGACCTTCTGTTGCATGGAAGTTGCCTTCTGTTAATTCGTCCAATGTATATAAATCTGTATCTCCTTTCCATCTCCAAGCACTTAGCCAAATTAAAATAAAAGAAAATTCACTTCGAATTGATCTTAATCTTAACACCATGTTGACAGTTCCTCTCTTAGAAACTCACCATATCCAAGCTGCATTGAAATCTGGTTTTAAATATTTACACCTTGGCATGGTTCGTGTTGGCTTAAATGCTCTTCATCGCAAAGGCCAATCTGCTTTTGTTTTCTCTGCCCTGTTAGATAAACGGTGGTCCTCTTTCACCCAAGCTTTGATCGGGGGGTGGGGGGGTAGAAACTAGTCTATCTGATGGCCCCATTCAATATGAGGTGTTTCCTGATTTTTCCGTCGCGTTGGATGATCCAAATATTCTGAAATGCCTAACACTTGGGATCCAAACCCAAGGATATGAAGGTTTCGCTTCAAATTCAAAAAATCTTATAGTTTTTTATATCACCTGTGTGAGATTCTATAACACTACAATCCCTGCAGTCATAAAAACCCCGGAGCAAGACTCAAGTACTGTCACTCTCATACAGTATGATTCTTCCTGCAATCCAGTGGCCCCTCTTGCAGTCTCCAAGCATCAGCTCATGCCTCCAGAATACTGGGTCACAAATTGGAATAAAAGAAGTATAGCACAGTCTATAATAACGAAATCTGATAGTAAAGTTGTAACTAGATTTCCATGACATCTGCAACCTTCACAGTCTGCAGTTAATTCAACACCAAGTTCACAACAGTCAGATAAAATGGTGATGATTCAACCTGAGATGTTTGAACAGCTTAAAACCTTTTTTAATCAAGCATCCTTTAGTATGGTACACACTATTCCAGTTGTGCCATCTCCTCTTGCAGTAGTATGCGATCATCCTCACTGCTCGAAAATTTTTTGTCAGTTTTCTACAAATCTGCCACAGCCTCATGGTACATCAAATGATTCTAAACGAATCAACATGATTAAAATTGTTCCTGAAGATTCAGATACTGAAGCAAGATATAAAACAATCAAATTCTTCAATGTGCATGAAGAATTGATAGTTCAAACTATTTCATCAAATCAATCCACAGGACTTGGATTTGTCAACCAGAATGCAATCCCTGCATATCGTAAGAATCCTATTGACAAAATCCCATCAAATGTAGAGATCCCCACTGATTCTGAAATAATTGCATTTCTAAAGATTTTCAAAGGAATAGGACCATATGATCCTAATGATGCATGGAAAAGGAAAATGTTCAACTGGGACATTTACACTCATGAAAAAGAAAATCTATAGATGCAAGAAATACTCCTTCTGGAAAAACAAAGTCGAAGGGTATTCAATCAGCAGAATGATTCTGCTTGGAAAGATTGGATGAAGGCCAATAATCAACGGATATCATTCTATGAATGGTATTATCCTGCTCTCAATCAAATTGAAGGAACTTTAGCAAAACAGTTCAGGAATGAGGCCAAACAGAAAAAGAAAAATCCTGAAATTTATGTTGAAGAGAAATTAGAGCAGAATAAAATCATCATACCTTCACCATTACAGTTACCTGTGTTTTCACCTAAGATCCATCATATGTTAGAAAAACCTAGTCTACCTCGTCATTTGATAGCAGTCAGGAACAAAGGTGAAAACATGTTAAAAGAAGTTTGTTTAGGGTTTAGGGTAAACATGATGAGAACAGGCACTCCCATTAAGCACAAGTGGGAAATGATGGATGGATCATTAACATAAACTGAGACAGAATTCCCTCCATGGAAAAACTTTGTTATCCGCCAAGAGGATGTAAATTATATAAACTTCTGCCTACTCAGTTAGATGACAGTTCTCTGACTAGCAGAGAATCTATAGCTACAACAAACTGGACCAATCTGGCCATATCCAGTTTGGAAAAATTTATAAGATATGAGTTCCTATATTTACATTCAAGTCATACAGAACTCAAGATTAAACTTGATAGAATCTTGCAGAAGCAAGATTATAATACAACCTGTCTGAATGATAATATAAAGACACTTTCAGAGAATGATCATGCTTTGGCTCAAAGTATGGATCAATTATCTTTACAGACAGAAAGGAAAATTCATGAGACTGCTGTTGCTCATGGTAAGGAAATTGTCAAGGTTAATACAAGCCTTGATCTAATAAAAAAGCAAGTCTGGACAGTATCAAACAGTGTTGATTCTTTGAAATGAAAACCCAGTAGTAGTGAGCCATACAAAGCCACTTCTCTGTTTTCTAAACCCAAAGCCAATATGCCATATTCAATATCGACCTCTGTTGAAAGCCTGCTCAAGAACCCTAGTCCTATCAGCTTTCCTTCTCCAGACACCGAGTTTGCTATAACTCCATTTTCCAATCCCAGCTTCTTCGGTAATACGAAAAGACAGTCACCTACTCATGAATCAGAAAGAATTTCTTTCTCTCAGCTTGAAGTCCTAGACACTCCTGAAACCAGCTTACATAAAGTCGATGAAGCTCTTAAGTTAGAAACACTAGAGCAGTATATAAATAATTTTTCCGATACTGACAAACAACAATTTGGCATTCCATCTACTCCTGTTGATGATACTCATGTTCATGCTACTTCATCTAGATCTTATTCTCATTCCTCATGGAATCCTGCTTTTGATTGAAGAGATCTTATGAAGTCAGAGTATCATAAAGACTGGTCTGCAAACTCTACATATTCATGGAATATAGACAACTGTACATAATCTGAGATAATGTCTGTACTCCATTCTATGCTTGTATGTTATAGAACATACTTGACAGATGATATTGGCCCCATTAATGCCACTTGACGCATTATGGGAGGTTTTGAAGGTAATTTGGATGCATGGCTCAAAGCATAAACTTTAAAGAATCCAAATTTGATAAATTCTTGGGAATTATCGGTAGTTCAGAATGCTGATGGCACCACTTATATGGATCCAGTGACTACCTTACCAGTTAACAATATGATTGGTTGTTTGATCTATAGCATCATAGTGAATTTTGTCGGTTTTCCACAAATCACAAATGAGATCACCACAATCACTCTATTAGCTATGAAAATTCATAATATGCAACACTTTGATGAGTATTTCAATGAATTCCTTCATAGGTTGGATAGTCTGTCTCCAGAACTCATTCTTGAACCCAAATGGAAGGAGATCTTTGTCTCCTCTTTACCCTCTTGGGTATCCGCAGCCTTAGTCGCCAAACTCCCTGGAAAAACTGGTGATTATAAGTTTGGAGTTATTCGGCAAGCTATTAAAGGTGTTATTGTTGAGTTATGTTCACAGATGAAAGTTTCCTGAGTAGCAACTAATCCTCACAAGCCACATGGTTACCAGCAGCTGTGTAAGCAATGGCATTTAGGGAAACCTATCCATTCTGGGGGACATCGACGAAGAAGAATGCACAAGAAAAAGAATGCCAATATTTCCAAACCAAAGCATAAATCACAGCACAGAACAAAGTCATATAAACAGACTAAGATGTTTGGGAAAAACAAAGACATAGTCTGTTATAACTGTCAAAAGAAAGGACACCTCTCCTCTGAATGTCCAGAGCCGAAGAAGGAAAAAGGCAAGAAGAAAATGCCTTACAAAACTAAGAAAGGAAAGGTAAATTATTTCAATTTACCTAGTGATTATGAAGAATCAGTATCTTCCTCATCAACCTCAGATTCAGATGAAGAATTAAATAGGTTAGATGATTCCTCTGATGATTCAGATGATGAATTATGTTTGGACCCCCACTGCACAGAATGTTATGATGAAGAATGTCAATGCAGTGATCCTGATGTTTGCAGGTGCAATTCTGTAAACATGATGCGTGGAGATAATGATGATACAAGTAGAAGCTTGTTCACTCAAATGATATCTACAACTGATCCGCAGTTGAAAGAAATGTATAAGAAATTGTTGACAGATCATCTCAACAAATCTCCAGCAAAGAAAGACAATCCACAGAAAGGATATGTCCCTCCAGCCTCCTTATTCTCAGTTGAAGCTTTAACCAGAAAATTCAGGAATGAAGAGTTTGGAGAAGATTTGCCACAAACATTGCCAGCAGTTCATCAAGCCATAAAGGAGCTATGCAAAACTGTAAAAGAAAACAAGAAAATCTGCATGGAAAATCATCAAACTATATCATGCAGACTCACCAGCTTGAACCAGTAGAGCTCTTCATCAAATCCTCCTGTATCAGGTACGGAAGAAAAATGGACATTCCATTCTCCTATATCCGAGCAAATAAACCAATCTACTGAAGAAGCAGAATCAGACAGATATGGTTTAGGATGTCATACATTCAACAGAGATGTTATGTATTGTGTAAAAATGAAAATGAGAATAGGAAGCCAGTATGAATATTGGAAAGTGCTCATGGACACTGGAAGTAGACTGAATATTGTAAATCCTTCAGTAGTTAGTGCCCATCCCAGAAGACCAACTACTTGTCGTCGAGTAGTAACTGCAGGCGGTGATATTCAAACCAGATCTGAAGTTGAAGTGGATGTGTTCTTGTCTGAAGAACTTGGCATACATCTGGTTTTCCCTATAGTCCCTGGTATGGATTGTGCCATGTATCTTGGAACTCCATTCTTTCAGAACTTTGAAGTTCATGGTGCAATGACTGATCGATCATCTGGTCAGTATGGTTATTTTGTTGAATACTCTGGTAAGAAGAATTTCTTTCC
This sequence comes from Pseudotsuga menziesii, assembly GCA_001517045.1. Classification (NCBI taxonomy): domain Eukaryota; kingdom Viridiplantae; phylum Streptophyta; class Pinopsida; order Pinales; family Pinaceae; genus Pseudotsuga; species Pseudotsuga menziesii. The sequence continues at coordinate 7,361 of LPNX011068991.1, read as the reverse complement.
TTTTGTAAATTCCAATTCCCCAAATATTCTAAAAAGAATTGATCGCATGGAGAATCTTCTAGCTAAGCTAGAAATCAAGAAAGAAGTTCTAAAAATAGAAGATGTCCTAGATCAAGGCAAGCTTACCAGAGAAATAAAGGAAATCACTGATAGGTTAAATGAAAATTGTTCAGATGATCCTAATGCTTTTTGGCATGTGCAGAAGCATCAAGTTGCTCTGCCATTAAAAAAAGACTTTCATGGGAAGCTCAGAAGGTCAAAAGCTGTCCCTATGAATGCTAAACAACTCTAGTATTGCAAAGAAGAAATAGCAGAATTGTTACAAAAAGTTCTGATAAGAAAGACCAAGAGCCCAATTGCTTGCTTCGCATTCTATGTAAACAAGAATGCAGAAATAGCCAGAGGAAAACCCAGACTAGTTGTAAATTACAAACCATTGAATGCTATTCTTGATTATGATGCATATCCCTTGCCTAAACCTTCAATGATACTTGCTCAAGTATCTAAATCCAAAATATTTTCAAAATTTGATCTTAAGTCTGGATTTTGGCAAGTTGGGATACAAGAAGAAGACAAGTGGAAGAGTGCATTTTCAGTACCTCAGGGCCATTACGAATGGAATATGATGCCATTTGGACTGATCAATGCTCCTTCAGCCTTCCAAAGGATCATGGATGAGACATTTACAGGTATGGATGAGTTCTGTAAAAAATATATTGATGATATATTGATCCATTCTGATAATGTCCAGGATCATATTAAACATTTGAAGACTTTTCAGAAGAAAGTTAAAGAGCATGGAATTGTATTGTCTGCATAAAAAATGAAGCTCTTTTAAACGATGATAGACTTCCTTGGCTACAATATTCAGTATGGAGCCTATACTGTAATTCAGAGAAGTTTAAACTTCATTGATCATTTTCCTGACAGAATTATAGACAAGAACCAACTGCAAAGGTTCTTAGGAAGCTTAAACTATATCTCAAAATTCTTGAAACATTGTGCTCAAGAAAGGAAGTTGTTAAATCAGAGACTGACCAAGGATCCAATCCCTTGGAATGAAAAACATACGCAAGCAGTTCGATCCATCAAAGATCGAGTTCGACAGATTCAGCCATTGTCACCAATACAAGAAGATTGGAAAAAGATCATTATGACTGATGCTAGTTATATTGGTTGGGGTGCTGTGTTATGTCAAGAAAACCCTGAAAAGAAAAAAGAATTAGAAATTTGCCAATATGCATCAGGTTTCTGGGACAAAACCCAATTAAACTGGCCTAGCCTCAAGAAGGAACTAAGAGCTGTTTGTCTAGGAATAGCCAAGTTCAAAGACTTTGTGATTTACACACATTTCTTAGTAAAAACTGACTGTAAAGCATTACAGTATGCAATCCAGAAATGTGAGTTTGAAGATGCTGCAATGGTCCGTTGGATAATGCAGCTTAGTCAGTACCATTTTGATACTGAGTTCATCCCAGGTGAAAAGAACAGTTTTGCTGGTATGCTCAGCAGAGAGTTTATTGAGAAACGTTCTATATCTGCACTTTCTTGCAATTTTATCAGACATGAAGAAGATGAAGTACAGATAGAAACCATTTTAGGATGGATTGCTTTCACATTGGATATTCATCTTAGAGAGTTGGATGAATCATGGTATCCAATCAGAGAGATTCGTCAAAGAACTGGCCATCCTTTTCTTTGGACCCACGATATGCTTGAGGAACAGAATGAAAGGGCACTTGAAGCCTTACGGTATCTTGAGTTTATCGACACAATTGCATACCAGTTGTATTCCTTTGAAGATGATGACAATACTCTCCAAAGTTGTCATATTACTATTCTCCGGTTCAGCAATTATTATGGCCGACAAACATATTCCTCAGAACGGCAGAAAGAATGCTTTCACACAGGTATGACATTACAAAATTATGCTAACAATTTGTTTTACAGTGTGCAGTTTTCTTTTGATCAAGAAGGAATGGATATCGATATAATGGAAGCCCATGACCCCACACCATCATGGCTCATCGAATGGTGGCAGATATATGGCCTATCATAATGGATATTAAAAACTGGCATGCTCCACTTATTAGACATCCCCAGCTTCTCCAACCGACATGCTCCATACACTATCTTGCATAATCTAGTACGTGATCTCAAACCAATAGATGCTTTTGATTTTCTCCAGAGTACTAGACGATGTGGCCATGTCCGTTGGTTCATCATGAATAAATATTCGACCAGATTTGTCCAACTCCAAGACAGCCAGTACGAAGAATTCCACTCCCAGAATGATCCAGCTGTGAACCCTTATCAAGAAATCGAGTTCCTTGTACCTCTTGACAATGTTGGTGAAGATGGATGGGAAACTGAGCATGAAATCATTGTACAATTCTTCACGAATCATCTCATTGAACGCTTTGGATATGGTCATTACACCTATCCTCAAGTTCGACATTATGCCATGATATAATTGTACGTCTTTCTGCATGACTATGACTGTAGACAGGTTTTCGTGAGATTTCCTGCCCCAAAATCTTCACTGTGTAATATTCTCTATAAGATTTAAATCTTTGTACAAATGCTTCTGTGGGATCGCATAGTAAAGCATCTCCACTGTGTAATAATGGCAGTACTCTTCTTTAGTCAAGTATAGTCCTTGATTCAGTCCCCTCATGCCTGTCGGCTATCCGTAAGGATACGGGACGAGATAACATTAGTGGATTCTCCACTAATGCCCGAATCCTAGTACAATAGTTTTTGTCTTTGCTTCCGTCGGAAGTAAGCATCTAGGGAGTCCTTAAATAGAGGAGGAGTTTCTCAATGGAGGCATTCTCTTTTCCCTTCCCCTGCTCTGCATCTGCGCTTCCATGCGATCTGCTTGCATCACGGGAATTTTCCTTTGGAAGTAGTATACTCCCCTGTTTCACGGCCGGGTGTTCCAGAAGCATGAAAGTAGGTTATCACGCTTGTGATCTCTGAAATCTAAAAGACACCCCGTTTAAATGTGTTAAGGGAGATACGAGTGTTTAGTTTATCCGCTGCAATGTAATAAATTCCACTCTGTTAATAATATCAATATCTATTGGCTTCATCCTATGTGTATGTTTGAGTAAAGTTCTGTTGTATGGTATCAAAATGTGCCTCATTCTGGTTTCAAAATACGAGACGATTCGGTTTTTTAATGGTATCAGAGCACATAAAAAAACCATTAAAAAACCATTAAGGGTTTAGGGTTTAGGGTTTTTTAATGGTATCAGAGCCAAGTTTGTGCTTACTGACCTCATTGAGTTGTTCGTAAAAGTATTACTGAGGAAGACGGGCAGTGTCAGAATTGATCTGTCGATGCAGAAGCGATAGAAGAAGTCATTTGAGGAGCCGTGACCGTCGCCATGTAGCCGTGTCTTTGGCATTGAAGGAATTGAGGTCGTTCGAGACTTGTGTTCATAGGAAGCCGCGATCAATCTGCGTCTGTTAACCCGTAATTCTTTTCACCTCTCATCTCTGTATCTTTACTTTGGCAATGGAATCGTCTGTTCCTATGGGTCGTTTTGGATCAAAGCATTTTGATGAAATTGAATCCGAAGATCTGCTTAAAAATGGTTTACAGTCATTATGTATGTCTCCTGCATGTACTTCTAATTCTCCATGTCTAAATATCGAAGAAACTTCTCCTTCTGTTGCATGTAAGTTTCCTTCTGTTAATCCGTTCAATGTATATAAATCTGTATCTCCTTTCCATCTCCAAGCACTTAGCCAAATTAAAATAAAAGAAAATTCACTTCGAACTGATCTTAATCTTAACACCATGTTGACAGTTCCTCTCTTAGAAACTCGCCATATCCAAGCTGCACTGAAATCTGGTTTTAAATATTTACACCTTGGCATGGTTCGTGTTGGCTTAAATGCTCTTCATCGCAAAGGCCAATCTGCTTTTGTTTTCTCTGCCCTGTTAGATAACCAATGGTCCTCTTTCACCCAAGCTTTGTTAGGGGGGGTAGAAACTAGTCTATCTGATGGCCCCATTCAATACGACGTGTTTCCTGATTTTTTCGTCGCATTGGATGATCCAAATATTCTGAAATGCCTAACACTTGGGATCCAAACCCAAGGATATGAAGGTTTCGCTTCAAATTCAAAAAATCTTATAGTTTTTTATATCACCTGTGTGAGATTCTATAACACTACAATCCCTGCAGTCATAAAAACCCCAGAGAAAGACTCAGTTACTGTCACTCTCATACAGTATGATTCTTCCTGCAATCCAGTGGCCCCTCTTGCAGTCTCCAAGCGTCAGCTCATGCCTCTAGAAGACTGGGTCACAAATTGGAATAAAAGAACTCGTCAGCCAATAAGTATAGCACAGTCTATAATAACGGAATCTGATAGTCAAGTTGTAACTAGATTTCCACGACATCTGCAACCTTCACAGTCTGCAGTTAATTCAACACCAAGTTCACAACAGTCAGATAAAATGGTGATGATTCAACCTGAGATGTTTGAACAGCTTAAATCCTTTTTTAATCAAGCATCCTCTAGTATGGTACACACTATTCCAGTTGTGCCATCTCCTCTTGCAGCAGTATGCGATCATAAACCCTAAGCCCTAAACCCTAAACCCTAAACAGAGTGGAATTTATTACATTGCAGCGGATAAACTAAACACTCGTATCTCCCTTAACACATTTAAACGGGGTGTCTTTTAGATTTCAGAGATCACAAGCGTGATAACCTACTTTCTTGCTTCTGGAACACCCGGCCGTGAAACAGGGGAGTATACTACTTCCAAAGGAAAATTCCTGTGATGCAAGCAGATCGCATGGAAGTGCAGATGCAGAACAGGGGAAGGGAAAAGAGAATGCCTCCATTGAGAAACTCCTCCTCTATTTAAGGACTCCCTAAATGCTTACTTCTGACATAAGCAAAGACAAAAACTATTGTACTAGGATTCGGGCATTAGTGGAGAATCCACTAATGTTATCTTGTCTCGTATCCTTACGGATAGCCGAGAAGCATGAGGGGACCGAATCAAGGACTAGACTTGACTAAAGCAGAGTACTGCCATTATTACACAGTGGAGATGCTTTACTATGCGATCCCACAGAAGCATTTGTACAAAGATTTAAATCTTATGGAGAATATTACACAGTGAAGATTTTGGGGCAGGAAATCTCACGAAAACCTGTCTGCAGTCATAGTCATGCAGAAAGACGTACAATTATATCATGGCATAATGTCGAACTTGAGGATAGGTGTAATGACCATATCCAAAGTGTTCAATGAGATGATTCGTGAAGAATTATACAATGATTTCATGCTCAGTTTCCCATCCATCTTCACCAGCATTGTCAGGAGGTACAAGGAACTCGATTTCTTGATAAGGGTTCACAGCTGGATCAATCTGGAAGTGGAATTCTTCGTACTGGCTGTCTTGGAGTTGGACAAATCTGGCCGAATATTTATTCATGATGAACCAACGGACATGGCCACATCGTCTAGTACTCTGGAGAAAATCAAAAGCATCTATTGGTTTGAGATCACGTACTAGATAATGCAAGATAGTGTATGGAGCATGTCGGTTGGAGAAGCCGGGGATGTCTAATAAGTGGAGCATGCCAGGTTTTAATATCCATTGTGATAGGCCATATATCTGCCACCATTCGATGAGCCATGATGGTGTGGGATTATGGGCTTCCACTATATCCATATCCGTTCCTTCTTGATCAGAAGAAAACTGCACACTGTAAAACAAATTGTTAGCATAATTTTGTAATGTCATACATGTGTGAAAGCATTCTTTCTGCCGTTCGTTCTGAGGAATATGTTTGTCGGCCATAATAATTGCTGAACCGAAGAATAGTAATATGACAACTTTGGAGAGTATTGTCATCATCTTCAAAGGAATACAACTGGTATGCAATTGTGCCGATAAACTCAAGATACCGTAAGGCTTCAAGTGCCCTTTCATTCTGTTCCTCAAGCATATCGTGGGTCCAAAGAAAAGGATGGCCAGTTCTTTGACGAATCTCTCTGATTGGATACCATGATTCATCCAACTCTCTAAGATGAATATCCAATGTGAAAGCAATCCATCCTAAAGTGGTTTCTATCTGTACTTCATCTTCTTCATGTCTGATAAAATTGCAAGAAAGTGCAGATATAGAACGTTTCTCAATAAACTCTCTGCAGAGCATATCAGCAAAACTGTTCTTCTCACCTGGGATGAACTCAGTATCAAAATGGTACTGACTAAGCTGCATTATCCAACGGACCATTGCAACATCTTCAAACTCACCTTTCTGGATTGCATACTATAATGCTTTACAGTCAGTTTTTACTAAGAAATGTGTGTAAATCACAAAGTCTTTGAACTTGGCTATTCCTAGACAAACAACTCTTAGTTCCTTCTTGAGGCTAGGCCAGTTTAATTGGGTTTTGTCCCAGAAACCTGATGCATATTGGCAAATTTCTAATTCTTTTTTCTTTTCAGGGTTTTCTTGACATAACACAGCACCCCAACCAATATAACTAGCATCAGTCATAATGATCTTTTTCCAATCTTCTTGTATTGGTGACAATGGCTGAATCTGTCGAACTCGATCTTTGATGGATCGAACTGCTTGCGTATGTTTTTCATTCCAAGGGATTGGATCCTTGGTCAGTCTCTGATTTAACAACTTCCTTTCTTGAGCACAATGTTTCAAGAATTTTGAGATATAGTTTAAACTTCCTAAGAACCTTTGCAGCTGGTTCTTGTCTATAATTCTGTCAGGAAAATGATCAATGAAGTTTAAACTTCTCTGAATTACAGCATAGGCTCCATACTGAATATTGTAGCCAAGGAAGTCTACAATATTCAGGGTTGAGGGTTTAGGGGATAGGGGTTTGGGGTTTGGTGGTGGGGGTTAGGGGTTAGGGGCTAGGGGCTAGGGTTTAGGGTTTGGGGTTTAGGATTGGGGTTTAGGTTTAGGGTATAGGGTTTGGGGTTTAAGGTTTAGGGTTGGGGTTAGGGTTTAGGGTTTCGGGTTAGGGGTTAGGGTTCAGGGTCCAGGGTCCAGGGTTTAGGGTTTAGGGTTCAGGGTTCAGGGTTCAGGGTTTAGGGTTAGGGTTTTTTTTAGGGTTTGGGTTTAGGGTTCAGGGTTCAGGGTTTAGGGTTTAGGGTTTAGGGTTTAGGGTTTAGGGTTTAGACTAAAATGTGTTAAGGCGAGCGGTCCCGAGTGAAAAATAATCTGCACTTAGGGTTTAGGGTTTGGGGTTTGGGGTTTGGGGTTTGGGGTTTGGGGTTTGGGGTTTGGGGTTCAGGGTTCAGGGTTCAGGGTTCAGGGTTCAGGGTTCAGGGTTCAGGGTTCAGGGTTCAGGGT